>OX453090.1:15334202-15411243 GCA_949708635.1 Hirtodrosophila cameraria
TGCGCGGCAACTGTTGCAACTGTTGCACACGCGGCGGCGTTGCATTTGCATTTGCATTTGGATTTGGATTGGGAGCAATTGCGGCCAGCATGACACAGCCGACGGCCTGCTGCTGCTGCTGCTGCGGCTGCATGAGGCCGGCAGCCATTCATCATGTATCTATGCGTGTGGGTGTGTGCATTACCGACGAGCCCGATGACGAGCTATTGTTGCTGCTGTTGTCTCTGTCTCTGCCGCTGCCACTGCTGCTACTGGCCACCACAATGGGCATGGGTACATTCACCAAGGGCATCGCACCAATATCCAGTCCATTCGGCGGGGACGATGTTATGTCAATGATCTCCACAACGGACTCCCGATCAACAATATCGCCATCTTTGCTGTCTTCGGAATCATCGCCCGATGAGGTGCTGCCCCGCCGATGACGCAACGCGTTCAGATTCAACTGCGACTGCGGTTGCGACTGTAGCTGCTGCTGCTGATGCTGCTGCTGTTGAGCAGCAGCTGCTGCTGCTGCTGCCGCTGCTGCAGCTGCCGCCGCCGCTGCTGCTGCTGCCGTATGATATGGCTGCGTCAGCGCGTGCGACTGCAGCACCGCATGTGGATGATAAATCTGATGCACTACGGCACCGGAGGGCATGATGACATAATTGGCGGCACCATTCGTATACGCGGGAAGCGGCGATATGGGTTCCACGACAGCCAGATGATCAAAGTTCTCACGTATCCATTCCCGATAGTCAATGACATCATCGGTTATGTGAATTATACGGCCTATAAATACGGGGATACACGCATATTATAATACCCATTAGAATTATATATACACAAACAAGTACATAAATGTGACAATGTAGTAAAATATTTAGGTTTTATAGTAATATTGCCACGCGTTCTTTAGCCACTCAAAGCTGTTCCCATTTTCGAATACCTTTCAGTCCGCATCGTTTACTAAGTTTCTACTTCACAAAGTTTGGAAAACTTATAATCTTAACCGGTTTTCGTTTTCGGAAATGGGAACAGGTTTCTATATTTCTTGGACTAAACTCTGTTCTGTGCGTTTGGTCCCTATTCACTTTCAAATTTTTAAAGATTTTTCAGATTCAATTCACATGTCTCTGATTTAGAATTGAATTTACTTTTGACTTAAGATAGCATTCAATTCAGTAGGATCCATGGAAAGAATGAACATTTTAATATTTAAGCGACACTTAACACCGAAAAAACATTCCAAATGAGGAAATCGGAACAGGTTGGATTATGTTCTCAAGAACACGACACCTGAAATTGTTTTGCTTTTGATTCTTAACTTGAAAACTTGTGTGTATGTTGTTTACACTAAAAATCGAAGTAATCTTTGAAAAAACAAGTAAGAACGTTGCAGTCGGATGCACCCGACTGCGATATACTCTTTTTTTCGCCTCTTTGCGGAGTCAGTGGGCGTGGCAATTGAATTTCTGCTCAAATCTTTAAAGTTTTGCCATCAATTAAAATTTGGTTGGGCCTGTTCTACAGGTTTGGGAGAAACAAACATTGCTTGATTGCAAGGGCGGGGGTGGGCGTGGCAAAAATATTTTTATCCAATCTATTAAATAGGGCAACAGAATTCAACCTGCAAAATTTGGTGATTCTAGCTAAAGGGGTGGGGGAGATACAGACTTTGCCTATTTGTGGGGGCGGGGGTGGGCATGGCCGAATTTTTTTTTGCCAGATCAATGAAGGATGTGATAAGTAGCCCTTGTGCCAAATTTGATTACTCTAGCTATAAAACTGTGGAAGATATAGGTTTTTGCGGTTTGTGGGGGAAGGGGTGGGGGTGGGGGGGAGATCTTGACACTTTGTCTGCCTATGGTATATACCAACATGTATACCAAGTTTGGTTGCTCTAGCTTCAAAACTGTGGAAAAAACCTGCGTTCATACGGACAGACGGACGGACAGACGGACATTTCACAAACCCAATATACTCTTTTTTCCTTTTTTTTCAAAAAAGTTAAAAAAAGAGTATAAATATGTAATTGAAATAATAACTGAATATCTTATTATATATCGTAGATTGTGGAGTTTTTTTTAGAACAAATTCTACATTTCGATAACAAAACAATATTAGAAGCTTTTCGATACTTATCTTCTAATACTTAACCTTTTTATAATCGAATTGTCATTAGTTTTCTATGTTTAGCTTTGGAGATCATAATTTTTGAATTTATCCACTTAATATCAAAAATCAAATACTATCTTTCATTTAAGTTTACATTACAGTTTTACATTAGAGCTTAATATAGAATCCTCTCACCTAATATGGAAGTGACACGGACATCGGTGCTCCAAAGACTAAGCGGACTGACCGCCTGGGTGAGGACACGATAGGCGCATTGGAAGGCCTGTTTAACGTGGAGGGCACCGTAGCTGCTGCGTCCGATATCATTGCCAGGCGTTAAAGGATCTTCGATGCACAGCAGCGATGGCCTATGACCATCAACCATATCCCGTTGCAGCTCATCCTTTGGCATATATCGGCCGCCATTCTTAATGGAGATGCCAATTTTCATATAGTTAAAACGACGACCATACAGCTCAAAGAACTCAAGCAGCAGCACTCCCAGATTTGACTTGTCTTGGAGTATGCCACGTGGATGCAGTTGCAGGAAACTGATGCACATTAGTATCAGTGAGTAGGACGATATGCCGCCCGTGAATACCTCGTTGAGATCGCGCAGAAGCAGAAACTGCTTTAGCACCAGGACCAGTTTGCCCAACACCGGATATTCGCGCTTGAAATTTTTGATTAATTCCGCGGACTGTACGCCCGACTGCATATTGAACGATATGTCGACCTTCACCTGTGTCTCGCGATCTGTCAGCTTAATAATCGGTACGGACGCCTTGTCCAGCACACGCACCGTGCACGCTTCGGCAATCCCGCGGGAAACCAGCTCAAATTCCAAAGTGCGCAGCGGCAGCTTTTCCCAAAGCCCTGAAATAGCCAAAATTACAAATTCAATTCAATTCAAGCTCAAAAACATAAGGGAGCATAAGGATTTTTGGATGCATTGTTGGAAAACATATTTATTGCTATGATTGATTTTAATTTAAATTAAATATTTATAGTTATTATTATTATTGTTATTTATGGAGACAGTGGACCGCGACCTAATAGATCTATTGTACCCCCTTCTAAGCCTAAAGCTCCACCATCAACCCAACTTCTTGAACAAAGGCAGGAATTTGTATTGGGTTCAGGCTTCTAATCTTCGGTATTCTTAGGTTATGTTTCCCTAGAACTCTACTTTTTCTTATGGCAAGTGTCTTCTGCCAAAATGTTAGTTTAGGTTTCATCCTCGATGTTGCAGAATCGACATGTGCCGCCTAGACTATACCCTGTTTGCTTAGATGGCTTTTCAGCCTACAGTGTCCTGTAAGAATTCTTACCGCGTTCCTTTCCAATGATATTAATTTTATAAATCTTTCCAAATCATAGTTTTCCAAGAGTGATTTGGCCTGTCTAAGGCCTGGTGTGCATTTTGTCATCCTCTGTGTTTTCGTATAGTATGTTTACCTATACCACAAACCGGTTCTGGTCCAACTAATGAATGCTCTGCCTCCATTCGGACTAACTTATAAACTGCCTCATTCCCGGCTATATTACTTTGCCCTGGCACCCATCGTATGACAAGTTTATTTCTCATTGGTCTAGCTGGGTTCAAACTTCTCGAACCAGCTTAGAATTTATCTTTGCGTTGCTTAAAGCGCTTTTAATTTAAATATGAAAATAACGAAAAATTCTGTTAAAATGAAATTAATTTTGAACAGAATGAGCTCGAATAGACTGTTGATGGTAGAGTTGCTTATATCGACATTAAGTAGAGTTTTAAACATATTCTGAATCTTCTTTCCAAGACGCATATTTCTAATCAACTTTTATTAAAAACCACCGCATATGGAACTAATTAAATTACTGCAACTGATATATACTAGAGATGGCAAAACATCGATGTCAATTATAGATTATATCGATAGATTTATGTTCTCTTCACTATCGATGTTTAGATTTCTAGAATTTCTTTCAAAAATATGTTATTCCTATTTGAATTAAATTTGTTTCAATTATGTCTGACAATTTGAATGGACTATTAATAGAAAGGGTACCATCCAGAGACGGCTATGAAGTCAGCGATTTGTCTGAGACTGATATTAGATATGTCTGCTAAGAAGAATTAACTGCCTGACTATTTTCTAATTCGTTTTTCAAGAGCTGGGGAGGAGCAGAAGAAGTTTTCTACTGTCTGCTCCTCCGCCTCATCTCTGCAGCTTCTACAGAAGTTATTATAGGGGACGTTTAAATACTTAGTTTGATATGATATTATTTGATCAAATATTTGGTTTAAGGTATGCTTACCTAGCACAACGAGATCAATGTCTGAGGTGGGCAGAAAGAGGCCGGTGCGAAAGGAGCCAAATATTTCGACCACCGCTTGCGGCCATATGGAATGGACAACGGACTCGATCCGCTTGACCACCTCGTTTCGAATTGCGTGCTCACAGGGCGTGGGCAGCACATACTGATAGAAATGATCGATCTCCTCGTGCAAACCAATTATACCATCACCGTATTGATAGTCACGCACACGCCAGGGACAGCCCTTATATTTGGATATCATATCGGCGTGCTTATTTAGATTTATTAAAGACAGGTTGGCTTTATTGTCAACGACGCGTTTCCTGCGGGATGGATTGTAATAAGTGTTGGCGCGGTCGTGCAGCGGTATCTTCGATGCGGGATTGGCTACAAAGTTGTTGGTGTTGTTGCTGCTGCTGCTGTTGTTGCTGCTGCTGTTGCTGCTGCTACTGTTGCTGCTGCTGCTGCTGTTGTTAGTACTATCACCAGCGGTTGGCGTCGTTGTGATGTTTGTTGCAGCTGCTGCTGCTACTGTTGTTGCCGAAGTTGCTGTTGTTGTTGTTGTGGTTGCTGTGGTTGCAGTTGCAGTAGCCGTGGCTATTGCTGTTGCTGTTGTTGCTGCTGTTGTTGTTGTTGTATTATTGGCGCTGTTGTTACTGTTGCTGCTTCTACTGCTGCTGCTGATGCTGCTCGCTGGCGAGTTATTGTCGTTGTTCGATGTGGAATCGATAGACGTGTTGCTTGAGCTTTTGCCGCCGTTAATGTTGCTGTTGTTGCTGCTGCTGCTGTTGCTACTGTTGCTGCCGTGACGTGTTGTCTTTTCGTTAAACTGCTGTAGAAGAATTTGTAATGAGTCGGGATCACGCAGGCTGTTGCTAGGACCGTTGCTTTGTGGCCTATTTGAATTGCTTGTACTCAACACCTGTTGTTGGCCACTGACGTTGTTGTTGTTGTTATTATTGTTGGTGCTGCTGTTGCCAATGCCGTTGACGACGACGCTGCTGCTGGTGGTTGTGTTGTTATTATTATTATTATTCTGTTGTAGCTGCTGTTCAAGAAGTGCGCCCATTTCCTGGGCATTAGTTTCCCAAATCTTTAACCATGTGCGCAATGCTGGTCCCTCCTGTTCCTCCTGAAACCAGCCAACACAAGGATCCATTCAAATGGGCGATATGTGTGAGTTGTTTTTTGGCAGCGTTGACGCCTCCTGCCAACTCTTGAACCCGCCTCTCTCCTATACTCTGGCTTTATATTTTATCGAGTCACCCAGCATGTATATGTTACGTATGTGTGTATTTGTTTGTTTGTATTGGTTTATGTGTGTAGTACGTTGCCGCTTAACCTCCTGTGCTCCTGCCGTTGCTGCTGCTGGCCTTCTTGCTGTGCTGTGTTGTGTTGTTGTGATGCGTGTTGCGTTCTTTGTTGAGCGTTGCGTAGTTAGAAGAACTCAATTAGCAATTTACAATCGCATTTGTATTTATATTTGCCTATGGCTTTGCCTTTGGCTCTCAAACTCAATCTCAAGTCTAGCTTCAGCTTTTGCTCTGGCGCAGCATCGGCATTAGTTCACAGCGTTGGGTGCAATGCGGACTTGTTGTTTCTGTTGTTGTTGTTGTTGTTGTTGTAAGCAAATCGTCTCCGTCTAATGTCTTTTGACGCTCCTCGTTATTACCACTCCCAAATTGTTACAATACTCACGTTTTAAAACGTGCAAGCGAGCACAGCGTGCTTTAAATTGTGGACACAACTTTTTACTTTTTTGTTGTCCGTTTCACTTTGCTGCAACTGCAATTAAATAGACACAAAATATATTAGAGATAACGTATCGATCTGACATTCCCTAAATAACAAATAGTTTATCAAATGTCTTCTATGTGTTTTTTTTTTTGCTTCCCATCGAAAATTACGAATTTTTTGTTGATTCCGACTTGTTACCATTTCCGATTCCAATCAGAGCATACGGAACTGATATTATTAGATGTTCTGATAAGTTTTGCCTTTGACACAGTGGAATCAAAAAGAGGAAAAGCAATTCGGGAGAAAAAGCAATTCGGAATAAAAAGTTCTCGCCTGAATGTTTTCAATTTTTTTTTTTTAATTTTCATGTTTTTTTTTAATACATCAAGATTCAATCAATTGCAATGTGAAATTCATTTAATTTGCATGTGAGTCAAATGAGAAAAAACATTAACTCTGAAATATTCAATAATTTGCTAAAACTAAACCGTTACGGCGTTGCCACCTGTGCGCAATTCCAAGCGGCATGCATGTATGTATGTACATATGTATGTCAGTCAACTCTCCCATTCGCTCTCTTGCAGCGCATAAGCGTACAACAGCAGCACAAAAAAAAAAGATCTTGTGTGTGTGTGTGCGTGTGTGTTAGCGATCGTCGACGATCTCGTGACGTCAGAAATGGCAAACCCATACATACATACATCAGTATATGTGCACTTTGTACATACACGTGTGTGCATGTATACCTAACGATCGCATGTGTTATCAAAAGTGGATTTTACCAAATGGAAAGCGCAAACAATTGCATTTCAAATTATACGCCATTTTTCTACAAATAGAAAACTGCCGCCGGCGGCAGCGTCGCTGCTACTGCTGCAGGCAGTTCAAAACGATGCAGCTGAAGCGTAGAGGACAGCGCCGGCGGCGCCTTAGTCGTGCAAATATTCCGTTTTTTTTGTTTTTTTTTTTTCAGAGCGCAAATGTGCTTAGCAATAGTCGAAATAAAAAAGAAGCAGAGCCAAATGGGCCAAAGAAGACAATAAAATACATGTGTACATATATGTATATATATATATATGTGTGTTTCTATATGTGTATCTATGTAAACATGTGTGAGTATGTTTTCGTTATCGCATTGCTCACGAGACTACCGCAAATCACTTCGTCAAAATGTGTGCGTGTATGTGTGCATGCATGCGGTTGTGTCTGCGAGTGTGTGCGTGTGCGCGCGCAAGGGCGTACAGGTGGCTTATGGCGTGGGTGCAGGGAGAGCGCGGGCAATGCAAATAGCGCGCACATGTACATGGCATAGAATGCGATTATACAAAAAAGAAAAATCAGATATTTATGAGTTTGAAACAAGACTTCCAAATTAAAAAAAAAAAATATGCACACACTTAAGTGGCATTATGTTATATGTTCATATATATATTTACCAGCAGACATATCTCAAGCTGCAGCAACATTGCTGCTCAATTACACAAACAACATACATAACTTTGCATTCAATTATGTGCACATACACACACACATGCACATACATGTACATGTATGCATAGATTTTGGCAAATTAACACTTTTTGGTTTTTGAGACTGCAAACACAATACACAACATATCACAAGTCTACACATACATACTATGTTAATGGAAAAATAGCGCCAGCGCCGCTGCTGAGCTGCGGCTGTTAGTGCAAATAGATAGAATTGTTTAAATGTTTGCTCTGCAGCTACTGCTTTGCTCCAGCCATGGTTGCCGCATGCAGGGATGAGTCTATCGAGTGTATCGATAAACACGAAATGCAATCGATTGCTGTGTTGCTTTTGTGTTCCAGCATGTGAATGATTGCACACCAACGGCATATATATATACATTTGTTGATTTTGTATAAATATGTATATATAAAATCAGTCATGATTTATTGCATAATTAAAATGGCAACTAGATGTCATGTGCGATGTCCGTTGGATCGAGTATTAGTTTTATACGTAACAATGCAAGCACAATACTTTTTTTTTATGTTTATTTTAGGCCCGGCAATAACGAAAAGAAAACGGCGCCGTTGTAAAAAAAAAAAGTAGGTCGGCGTTGCCACCTGATTTGAAATCGTTATACAGCACTGCGGAAACCAACAACGGACATATGCATGTAAACATTTCATTTATGCAACTTCCTGCAATTAGAGTGAAAAACAATTAGAACAATTACTTTCAATTCAGCGACGCAATCATACGACACACGCACGCACACGCAGAAATGTGCACAATGCGCAGCGATTTTGATTTTATATGCAGTTGTTGTTGTTGTATTGAGGAGATTGTGCGTCCCAACACAACCACCCACTTGCCCCCGCCCAAAAATACAACTACTACTACTACACTCTCAAAACGTAACTTCCACGCATATATACAAATCCATACATACATACATGTATATGAGCGAAGCAGAGCGTGTATACGCAATCGACGTCACACACAGCAAAACATACATACATCCATACAGAGGCAAAGAGAATCTGATTTAGCTTCTTTCCTGCCTCCGACTTTGCTTCTCGCGTAATTCTGTTGGAATTTTTCATACACATTTTTCTTTACCTTGACGAGTTTATTCTCGTTGCGTTTACGTTTTACGTTTGCGTTGTATTTCAAGTTTAGCACATACACACACTTATTAACATGCACATGTGCTCCACTAAAACGAACATTCAATGCGATTATTAGTTTTTCTTTTTATAGTTTTTTTCATCAATTAAGTAAATGTTTGCCTTAATTTGGCAAGCAACAAATGTACAAACCCGCCCAACGATGCGTTTATCATCGTTCACAAACTTTAAACTATTGCTTTTTGATTTTTGCACTTGCAATATATTTATGACAATCCTTATAAGCACAATTTTGTGTTCAGTTCTCGTTCACTTTCATTGCTTGGTAAACGTTCGCTTGTCTGGTTGCTATGCCTTTTTATGCACATACACACACATTATCACACTGACACACACACACACACGTTTACATATATATATATATATATATATATGCACAAGCGAATTAAGTTCTTTCGAGAATTACTTATTTACCGTATGGAAGTACATTTGCAGATATTTATGCCAGTTCACAATTAATACGCTGTTTATCTAGCGTCTTTTTAGTTTGTTGTATTTCAGTTTATGAATTAAAAAAAAAACGCTAGCGAAATTGCGATTTATCTACGAACACGCGACGGCTACGCAGTATTAGAGATGAACAGAAACTATATCGATAGCAGTACGCCAAAGCATATTGATGTCTTAAAAATATCGATATTGTATATTGATAAGCCCGATAAGTAGTCGACCGGTTATGTTATGAATATTTTTAATAAGACTTGACTGCATGCAATTCTTGGTTTGCCGGCAAGGGAGGTTTCTACGAAATCGGGTGAGGCGAAGGTGCACGACAGCCAAATTGAGCAATTCTGTTGTGCATGGCGTTTTACTCTCATTTCGATATCATGACTGATTATTATAATAGGTCGGTAATGTTTTGGACGTTTTGATCGCGCGTTTTGTTTAAATAGTTTGCCCGATGAACGCATGAACGCTGGTTCTGCCAACTTGTTTTTAGCAATTGTAACTGTTAGATTTGATTTACAAGCAGAGTTTATACACGAGCGTGTCTGTTGCTTTGCAAGTTAAGGCAAACACACACGCCTCCCTTGCTCAATTTGAGCTAACGCTCTTCGAAACCGCGAATATTAAATTGGTATTTCTTCTTGAAGGCATTTTAAGCTTAATTTATATAGTAATATAAATGAGTATGTCAAATGTGCCGATTTGTGGAGAGCAGAGAAACCGTTCGATACCTATCGGCTTATTTTGTAAATATGTTGGTGACATAGTGGCAACATTGTTTCTTTTTTGTTATGTTCCGCCACTAGCAAACCGAGGCGGGAATTTTAAATGCAGTTATAGTGATCGCTCGCAAATTAGAACTTTTTCTTTGTTTCCAGAGCAGTTTTATAGCTTTCAAAAGCTGTTTATTTTAAAGGAAAATTAATAATTTTATTAAAGATATCTTGATATCTATCTATGAAATGATTTAATTAGCCAATTTTATTGTCTGGTGTAGATAAATATACCTGTATGTATATGTTTCATGATATTCTAATTGAATAATTTGAAAAAGTACTGTTTGAACATTGTTTTTTAACTTTAGGTTGAGTTTTGCAACGAAAAAAGTCAAATTGGAACACTGTGCAACGATGACCCAGCAACAATTCTCATATAATTCTTACACCAGCTATACCTATTTTATTTTTAATTTTTTTGTAAGGAAAGCTGACAATTTTGAAATAAAAAAAATGCAGAATTGTTTAGAAATGACCCCGCTAATGTTTTACTTGGACTTTTGGTAAATATACATATTATAAATACTGCCAAATTGTAAATGAAAAATACATTTTTGAAAAACGTTTCATTAAAAAGGTTGGCAACAAATACAAGATACGAGGGAGATTCAATATATACCATTGTTTGACGATAGGGGCACTACTAACCAACATTTTTGAGGACACTATACTACAAATTGGCTTACTTCTCGGACAAATCTTCTTCTACCGAGCCAGTTTTTAATGTAGAATTTTATTATGAATACAAATACTTACTTTCAGTGGGCTCGAAGTCAAAGTTGTTCAAGTATTTGAGTACCCTATATAAATAGGTTCTTGGACTAGTTAAAACTCAGCATTTTATTTATTTGCATACACACAAAAATGTCCTGTTTATTTATTATTTAAATTTTCTTAACTCGTTAGCTGCTTGTTTTATGTTCGCCAATTTTTGGTACTGTACTCGTACACATTAGTTTCTCGAACAAAGAAGTACTTAAAATCAAACATACATACATACATTCTATGATTAATTTTTAGAAATCGGTTTATAGATTTGGTATTTTTTTGGTTTTTATTTCGAAATGTTGTGTTGAAACCAAATAACTTCGTTGGGCGTGTCATTGGAAATGACAACATAAAATGTTTCCACTTGTTGTATTTGGTCTTTTTCTTGAATTTTTGAATGAGGCAACAAAATTGAAGTAGTTTTGTACTTTATGGAATTGAATTTGTTATTATTAACATTCATTTGCATGTTGTATTTGTTTATACAGTTGTTATGCAGTTGAAAGTACATAAAATATGTTGCATTCGTGGTCGACGAGTATAATGCTTGTTTTGTGAGAGCACATTAATACATATATTTGTATATGTATATTTTGTATATGTTTATGCATTTTAAATTTCATTAGTTGTTTTACATTTAGTATATGTACGCTTGTATATACATATATATTTATTATTTTGTTTTAATAGTTTTTCGTTTTAAACATTTATAAATATGTATTTCGTTTTTCTATTCTTGTTTTTTTTTTTTAAATTTATTTTTTTTAAATTTTCGCTTTTAGTTTGGTTTAACATTTAATAAGATCTGTATCTTCAACAATTAGTACATATACAGAGATGTTGGGCTTATGTAGGTTCTTATTTGCATTGCAATTAGTTGGGATATTAATTAATGAATTAATCTGCTCATTAACTGCTCCCAAAAATGTCTTCCATTTCCTGTGTACAACATTTAAAGCTTAGCTATGTTTTGGTATCTTGGTTTTTAAAGAGTTATGTTACTTATTGTATTCTGGGGTTTCAAAACCAGCCGCACAGTTACTCTACAATAAAATTTTGCCGCTTTTAGGGGCTTATTGACGCAACATTAAACATCTATGTATGTTGTTTGTATGTCTACGTTTTCATATAGATTTAAATTGGTTTTCTCATTGTACATACATACTCGCATTGTAGTTAATTAAAGATTATTGTAAAAAAATCTAAAAAAAAACGTTTCCCTTTTTTGGGATTTTATTTATAGCACACATACCGATCTCATACTTATTTGGCTTAGGCCACAATAACGTTGCCTTTGTTTTCTAGTTTTAATATTATTTTTGGAGACTAATTGGGTTGCTCAGTTGATGTCCTGGTTAGACTCGCTAAAGTTTGTTATTTAATGTGTTTTTTTTTTGTTTTTCGTCGGTGTGGCACATTTATGCAATTTATTCGACTTTGGCCAAAGTCCTCTAACATTCATGTGAATTTAAAACGCAATCTTTTAACGCTAGTAATTGCACCCTGTACCCAGTAGTAATGTTCTTTCTGTTAGATTTGCAACAGTATCGAAATCTTTTCAAACTGTAAAGCCCTAAATGGAATGCTACTTATAGCTGAAATACAGCAATATGATTTCTTGGAAGTCGGATATGATTATAATCGATGGAAAGTTCGGATTTTCTTTATTTTTTCTTTGGCTCTTTGTATATATTGTTTTTTACTGAGCACAGAGTTTTAAATATATAGTCGTTTGCTCTTGACGATCACATTAATTATACATGCATAAATTTTTGTTCTGCTTTTCGATATTTCATGACAAACACATTTGGGCCTGTTTCGCATTCCACTTTCGGAGCAGAGTAAAATTAAAAGTTCTTTTGTTTTCTTTTTTTTTTTTGTGCTTTACGTTGCTTTAATTTCTAGACGTAAAACAATTTGAAGGTGTACTTTGAAACAGGCCTGATTATTTAACATTTGATGAACAAGCATTTAATTTTTGTTAAGTTTTTACTTAGCTTATTTGATTGGAACTACACTCAAATTGTTTTTTGAGCGCTGCTTTTGCACATAACTATTTAAAACATACACATTTAGGGTCTCAGAAGCTGTCGTATCAATGTTGTATACGACAATACAACTATGAAAGCTGTGCGTATCGCATCAGGTGCTTTATACTTGCTCTTCTTTTATAACTAAATGTAATTTTTATTAATTTTTTTTTTTCAATGTGAGTACCTGCGAATTTAGTTTAATTGATTTGGTTGTTCTTCCTTAGACGGCGCGCAGTTAAAGTGCGGTCAAAAAGAGCGGGGCTTGGGCACAAAAAATTTGAAAATATTTAAGAATGCAATTTCCGGCGACGGAGGTTAATTTTTTGCAGAATATATGAAAAAAAAAACAAAAAGTTTAACTGTGCTGTAAACGATAACAGAGTAGCAAAGTCAACAACCGAACTACTCTGTTAATGAATGAACCACTGTTAACGATAACAGGACTCAGTTTTCATGTGTTTTGCAACTTAAAACTGAGTTTTCTTAATGAATTATGCAAAAAAGTCAACCTCCACCGGCGAAAAACGTATTCTGAAATTTAAAAAATAAATATTGAGCCTAAAACCCGCTGTTTTAGACAGCTCTTTAACTACGGGCCTTTTAAAGAAGAATTACCAACAAATTAGGTGTGCTCAAAAGTGTCGTATACTTGATATACAACTTAACGACAGCTTGTGAATCCCCTAATTACATTTGTTTTTCTTCATGTGCTTTATATTGGACATAAATTGTTTTTACTGCTTTTCTACACTTGTTGTTTAAAATTTAATTATGAATATTTTACCAAAAATAACGTTCAGTCAAATATATATATATATGTATATGTATATGTATACTAATGCGTACATATATTTGTACTACATATAATACATACTCGTACTATTATAGCATACTAGTTATTGATCTAAACAAATCTATAACACAGAACACATACATAACTTAACAATTATGTGGCATAAATCAATGAATTACAAGTATATAATTTTATGATCATTTTAAGTTAAAAGTTGTTTGTTTTTTTTTTTGTTTTCAAATATGCTAATGCTAATATTTAGCATTTATGTTTCCCCTACGATTCCGGTATCGATTTCAATACACTATTTATTTTTCTTTTTTTTTTTATCGATCTCGATACGTTTGCTTCCCCATGACACAAGCAATGGCGCCAAATTGTGTAGACAATTTGTTATCCTTTTCGTTTATTATGAAATACACAATAATGTTAATAATCAGTCACATAAATTAATCACCTTGCTTTTATTTGCGCTATATAAACTGCTATGCTGGCCTATAATACGCTGCTCTCAACAATCATACAAAATACAAAAAAAAAAAATAACAAAAAAATATTTAAAAAAATTTAAATACAAGCACTCACACATTCAGTTAGTTTTTGAATCACACACACACACACACACATGCACACACATACACATTTTATCGTACACACTAGTGTTGAAGGATGCGCATCTTTTTGGCCAGCGTCGTCTCCGTTTGTTGCAGCTTCCGCTTGTTGCTATAGTTGCAGAGCTTGCCGGAGACTTTGCTTAGTGTCATTGCCGATGAGGTCATGAGGTCGAGCACTTGGAGGCTATTGTCCAGCTCGTCCAGGGCGGATAGCGCTGTTGTTGTTGCTGTTTGATTGTGGCGCTCGCCAGGATCGCTGTCAATGTCGATGAGCTGATTGGCCATCGGATCCTCGTCATAAGGATCGTAGGGGGGTCTTAATTATTGTTTAAATACAAATAAACCTGTTGGGTCCCACTCGTTGTCGTCAACAGGGCCGAAGCACTCATCGAAATACCATTCCATGGTTTTGTACACATGACTGAGTGATCTGGCAATGGCATGATCCTCATCGGGATATACCTGATGTCGGAATTTTACCTGTTGATCGACTAATGCACGCACCAGCATTAGCGTATGTTCCTGATGTACCAGCGTATCTGCCGTACCGTGCATCAACATTAGATTGCGACCCTTTATGTTGCCTGCTTTCATTGTAAGATCGGCCTCCTGTAAGGCACGCAGATAGTCACCCTTCAGTGGTATATAGCGCTCCGTGAAAAAGGAATCTGTCAAAAGACAAAACGGACGGGAAATTGTGGTCAAGAACAAATAACTACTTAGTTTATATAAAGCTGTTAAGCCTGAATCACTCACTCATTGATTGGAAAAGCTTTCACAGCCCAAACCATAAAATCTAAAAGCCTTCATTTTAAACATTAGTTACATGTTTTGCTGAAAGTGTGTACTAAGCTTGAATTTTAAAAAATTCGGTCAGGAAATGTGTTAAATCCGCGGAAAGCTGTTGTATGCAACTTTTTTGTTTATCAGGTTCAAACTCATTTTCAAAGGTCTATATAAAAATTCAATATTGGCTGCATACCAAGTTTTTGGAAAATTTAAAGTCCCTGGCTGGAAAATGGGTGGTCAATGTGATTTTCTTTAAACTCATGTTCAGAGCTGCACATACAAAAATATATATGTACGTTGTTTTGAAAATCCGTCCAAAAATTCGAAAAATTGTGAAAAAACTGTTTTATGCAACTTTTCTGTTTTTTTTTTGACTTACCGATTTTGAAAATTCCCCCTAACCTTCGGTAGAAAATGAGAGTAAACCGGCCTGACTGGCGGAACGGGAAATTATTTTTAAAAGTGCTGCGGGGGAAATTTCTGCATGTTCCCGAAATAAATACCAGAGACGGATGGGACGGGATCGAATTAAGGGTAAAAACGGGTGGGGAATGGTGGTAACGTTCACAAATTTGGACTGGCGAACGGAGCCGCGGATGTATATTCATATATAACTTAGAACTCAAATCTAGTGGTTACTCACAGTGATATCCAAAGCGAACAATAGGATTGATGGCAACAGCGCATTGGAGCACCTGCTGCGAGTCATCGATGAGCATCATGGACGAGGCATAGCCGCCGTAGCCCCAGCCAAAGGCGCAAATGCGCAATGGATCTATGAACTTAAGATTGTCGCGCAAGTATCTGAAATATGTGAACAACATAGGATACAAGCCGTAAGTTATAAAGCAAGGGAAAAGCTTACGTGAGAACACCCAGCTGATCCTCGACCTCAACGGTTCCTAGTTTGCCATGGACCTGGGTGCGAAGTAGCTCGCCTTGAAAGCCGCTGCCGCGTCCATCGATCTGAGCAACAATAAAGCTGCGTTGGCTGCATAGATACCAGTTCCAGTCGACATGGAAGCGCTCAGTGACCAGTTGAGAGCCGGGCGAGGCATCGCTGTGAACAAAACAAAAAAATGGCAGCATTTTAACTGATGACAATTGCAGCTGTTGCTGATTACTTACACATGGAGAACTAAAGGAAATGCCACCTCCTCCTCCTCACGCATGCCTGGTGGCAAAAACAGCCGTACTTGTGCATAAAAACCATGTCGAATCTCTACGCTAAAGGTGCGCATCTGCGGTATGGCCAGCTGGGAGAGACGATGTCGTAATATATCGCCGGCATTGAGTACAAAGATCTTTTCATTGCTAGACGTTTCCACAAGATAGACACTGGGTGCCTCGGGGCCCAGGCACTCCTGGACGTAGTAGCTGTAATCGTGGCTGAACTGCACCTGATTATATAAACAATTCTTGGGTATATCATAGATGCAGTCATCCGGTTCCAGACGTGCCACAATATCCTCCCAGCGTTCGCCACGCTGCCAATCTGCGGCATTGGTGCTGCGAGCGCGATGTAGCCGATAGGTGGAATCGGTGTTGTCGCAGGTGAGGCAGGTGGGCTGCGTGGAGGTGATATATGTGCGATTGGATTCGGTGACGTTTAGTTTAAGGCTGATCTTGTAGAGGTGGCGTTCGCCCGGCCGCTTCTCAGGAGCAGCCATAAAGTAAACGATCTCATGCGTCTCATCCCAACCCAAAATTTCTGTAACTTCAAAACGACCCATTGTCAGCGGCACAGGCCGACGATCCAGCGATGATATGAACACCACATGACGATAGTGTCCATGCTCACCATCACGCACCGGCAGACGCTTTAACAGATAGCCACCATTGGAGATCTCGTACGTCGTTTGGCCATTGGTCACATTCGCTTGACTTTCATTGCCATTGCTAGCACCAACGGTGTCTGTATCCTGTAAAGCCACTCGACCCACTCCAACACCACCACGTAGCTGGGCAGCGATGCGCGCCGAGAATATTGGCTTCTCGGCGGGCAGCACCCAACCATCGTTGATGGTTACCTCTGTGTGCACTATCTGACAGTTGAAATTTGGCGCACGGCAGATGGCTGTAGTTGCTTTGGTCTGGTCACGATTCGTTAGCGTCACAGATAGATCAATAGGTGAGGCCCAGGTAAGGCCACCCACATAGCTGCCATTGATTAGCTCAACGGGCAGTTTGATCTGTGTGGGAAATATGTACTTGATAACTGACAAATTGACCACGTTTACCGTCACATTGGGATTACGAGCGCCCGCCTTCGGATATCGCTGGCTTAGCACAGCCGGATACTTGATGTCATCACCCATCCATGTGTATCTGCCGTGAAGGAAGATATTATCTGATTAAAACCAAGGTTGCCACTCGAAGAACAAAATTTGTACCAAAAAATTTACCATTTTCGATAAACAAACAAAAGTACCAACATTTTCGATGCTCAGTTTTTTACTATTAAATTATATATATTATTCCCTATATCAAACTAAAATGGTTATAAACCAAATTCGGTTTAAAGAAAATCGCGAAAATTCATTCGGAAAAGTGCACATAAATGTGAGCGAAAAATTATGAAACAAATCTTGTTTTTGGAGTAGTCATTTCATAAATTTTCTCAACTTTTATTATAATTTTGATGAAGTTAAGTGTTAATAATAATATAATAATAATAATAATACTAAAGAAAATGTACCATTTTGCATAAAAGAGTCCTAATGTACCAACAACTGAATAATGTACCAGTTTTGGTACATTTGTACCAAATGTGGCCACCGGTTTCCTTTTTCGATAAGATACCGTGAAAGTGATTTTCCTTTTCACTTTTGGTCATATTTGGCGGATTGAATTCACTTTTATTTGATCAAGAACTTATTACTCGATAAAGAATATAAGGCCTGGTCCGGTTTCTACTTTCGGTAAGATATTGCGAAAGTGATTTTCCCTTTAATGTTTCCCTTCTCACTTTTGGTACGATTTTGCGGATTGAATTCACTTTCATTTGATCTAGGATTGAAATAACTAACCATTGAGATAGGATTCAATTCACAAGATAAACAGCAATAAGGAAATTTTGATGTTTTACGGAAATTTCAATTCCGCAAATTGTTGCCGTGAGTGAAAACCGGAATAGGACTGTTAGACTGTTTTGAAGAGTCCTGAGTTCTTTATTCAAATATTTTCTTGATTAATGCCACCCGACTGCTACTTACTTGTACTCATTGACTGTGGTATCGTTGAAGCTGAGAAATGCCAGAAATAGTCCGTCCGGCGAGAAGGCGATGCTGCTTCTTCTGCTGTCCAGCTCCGGAACATTCTCATAAGTCCAATCGGGTACACCATTATAAATAACACCCTCACCACCCGTCTGTGTAATGCGACAGACAAGTTCACCCTGCACCTTGGGCTTGTAATAGATGTCGTTGTGGTGGACAAAGGCAATGGCCTGGTTAAAAGAATAGGGTGCCTTAGTGCCGCCAATGCCACCGTTAGTCTGTCCACTGCCATTGCCCGATCCGCTGCCAGCACTTGCGGCTGTTGGCTTGCCTGCTCCGCCCGCTGCGGCACCAGCCAGACTATTAAGTATTATGCTGCCGCTGGGTAGAGGCGTCAAAGTGGATGTGGTTGGTGCCTGTGTGCCACTTGCTGCCGGAGTAGGCGGTGGATTTATGGGTGCCCAAATCACATGCTGCAGACGCGGTGCCTCAGCAATATTCTCCGTTGGTCCCAGTGGAAATGTGTTGGCCGTTTGCACCTCATAGACGTGATGTCTGTGGAATGAATTTGGTTTACAGAATGATCTAGGCTAGTAACTAATATCTATTTATCCACGTACCGCGAACCTTCGGCATTGCTGTCTGATTGCAACAATACGTACTTCTGATCCGGCGCAACCAGAAACGATTCGGCGTTTAATTGGCGCTTTACAAAAGAGAGAAAGAATTAGTTAAATATAGTTAAATACAATATTGTTGGGTTAAGGAGAGCTACAAAACAATCGACAGTGCTATAGTTAGATAGATTAGGGAGATTAGGGAGATCTTAACACTTTGTCTGCCTATGGTATATATCAACATGTATACCAAGTTTGGTTGCTCTAGCTTCAAAACTTTGGAAAAAAACTGCGTTCATACAGACGGACGGGCCCAACCAAAATTAAATTTATGGCAAAACTTGAAAGATTTGAGCATAAACACAATTGCCACGACCACTTCTGACTCCGCAAAGGGGCTAAGAAAAAGAGAATATCGCAGTCGGGTCCATTCGACTGCAACGTTCTTACTTGTTTCTATTTCTTTTTTTCAAACAATTAAATAAAGACTATAATAAGTCGAAAACTACAATTCAATTGCACAACTTTGAATTTTACTAAAATAATTTTCAAGATTGTATTTTCTGCAACTAGTGTTCGGAAAACTACTGTGAACTCAATAATAAGCCAGAGAATTAAAAAGTTACTTGAATCATTTTGCTAATCAGTTCTGTTCTGGTTTCCACGTTAGCTAAAATTTTTTGAAGTGCAGCTCCTTGAACTAATGCTTTTATCGAATGTGATTGATCAACGATTAGATTCATTTACCATTGCACTATGGGACAAATGACCACTTCTGTTGGACAAAATTAATTGTTCATCGAACATGTCAGATTTTTTGATATTTACACTCTTTTTTTAATTTTTTTGAAAAAAAAAATAAAAAAGAGTATATTGGGTTTGTGAAATGTCCGTCCGTCCGTCTGTCTGTCTGTCCGTCTGTATGAACGCAGGTTTTTTCCACAGTTTTGAAGCTAGAGCAACCAAACTTGGGATACATGTTGGTATATACCATAGTAAGACAAAGTGTCAAGATCTGCCGCCCACCCCCACCCCTTCCCCACAAACCGCAAAAAAGTATAGCTTCCACAGTTTTAGAGCTAGAGTAACCACTTGATCGATCTGCTAATAAAAAAGTTGGCCACGCCCACCCCCGCCCCCACAAATGAGCAAAGTCTGTATCTCCCACACCCCTTTAGCTAGAATCAGCAAATTTTGCAGGTTGAATTCTGTTGCCCTATTAAATGGATTGGATAAAAATAATTTTTCCACGCCCACCCCCGCCCTTGCAATCGAGCACTGTTTGTTTCTCCTAAACCTTTAGAACAGGCCCAAACAAATTTAAATTGATGGCAAAACATGAAAGATTTGAGCAAAAATACAATTGCCACGCCCACTTCTGACTCCACAAAGAGACGAAAAAAAGAGTATATCGCAGTCGGGTGCATCCGACTGCAACGTTCTTACTTGTTTTATATTGACATAGGGCTGCTGTAGTCAAATATTGAAAAATTTGTGTAGATTTTTCATAAAGTATTAAATTCTTTTGGCTAAAATAGCTTTACTTTCTTGCAATGAGAAACAAATTTGTAATAATATCAACAACCTTTGATTTTATATCGAAAGTTTTTTTTTTAGGTACTTACAAATGTGGAATTTGTCATAAGAATGCGCGTTGTGTAGTCGGCCATATTGAGTACGGACAAGCCTCCTGACGGATCGCGATAAACTAATTCGTGATCTGAAAATCATGAAACATTATTCTTCTGAACTGCAATCAAAAGCTTATTTAGTTGACTTACCATTGCTCCAGGTACCGTTAAAAGGCTTCCATTGCAAACTTTTGCTCAGTATGTCGCTGGGCAACATACGCCGTCCCCGGATTCGCAATCCCTCATCCTCGGGTGATAACAGAAATATGGAAAATATGATTAGGCTGAAGACGGCGGCGATTACCAGCAGGGCTATGAAAATGCCTCGCCAATTGCGACGTTCGGGGGATATAGCCACCAGTTCCTGAAACAAATGAAAAGATTATAGTAATCATGATTTATTATACTTTTAATCCATTCAACACTTTCTTTCAGTTTTTCGGTTTCAAGAGCAGCAATCAATTCTACTTTCGATGTGTGAACAAACGACGTGGGTGGAAAACTTTAAGTAGGGTTACAAATAGTTGCATCCGTTTCACATTTTCATATTTCTTGTACAAGTTGAGTGCTTTTTGCTGCACCTCCTTTTGCGTTGAAAGGTTTGTTTTAAATTATTTTGTTGTTATTGGCATTTTCTTTTGATGCAAATAAGTGAAGAGTATAAGTTAACATAAGGGGTTGATGAATTTTCCAAAAAGAATCGAATTTAGCAGTTGCATACAACAGTTTTCCGATTTTCAGGTATGAAAATCAATTTTACCCATAAAACATAAAACATTATATTTTACCCAGTAAAAATAAATACAAATCTTTCAATATGCAAACGATTTTGATCAAATTAGCTGACTTGTAACAAGAAGTGTTTGTTGTTTAAGATAAAAAGTTTTACAAAATACGCAAAAAAAAATTGAAATTTTTTTTTAAAAAAAAAAGCTAGAATACCGGGTCATTAGTGCATATGCAGTTATCATAAATACATCATGTGAAAGTCTATCTAATTCTCTTTCATAATTTGAATAACTGAAACTAATGTGTTATTTAAAATTAGCTATAAAAAGTCGAGTAAAAGTTTATTTTTGACTTTGTCTCCAAATTTTGGGGGTACATCAAAAAAACCTACAACCTACATATGGTAATTTTGAAATATCTTTCACTTTTTACCATATTTTAACTCCGATTTGCAATCCCAATGAGTACATATATTCTTAATCAGAATTTATTTGTTATAAAGCTAGCGTAATGAAACCTGGAACTGGTCGAATCTGATCATTACAATATACATAAGAATAATAGAAACGTAGTCGAAAATCGTTGTGTTTCATATAACTCGACAAAACTCTTCAATTTTAAGTTTAAATATTTCTATACTTATCAAAATGGGGCAGCTACATATATCTTAAAGCTGTAATAGGAAAAATTTGTTGAAAAATGACTTTATGTTATACTTATTTGAGAAACTTTTTTATTTTAACAGATATCCCAATCAAATCATAAATTTAAGTTTTATTAAACTTGATATAGTCTCATAAAGGACCACTTTGTATTTTGAATGAAAAAACTTATATGCAAGGATATAAGATAGCTGGTCCTTGTTGCATTTTTGTTGCTGCTTGTTTGTCAATATGTTTGTGTTGCCAAAAGAAAATATTGAATTTGTTATTCTTGCACTTTATGGACGTTTAAATAAGTATTTTGGTTCAGCGTCTATTGATTTTTGCTGTGGATAGTTAAAATAGAAAAAGGCCCAAGGCAAAAGCGGAAGCGAACAACTAAGCCAAAATTGCCAATAAACTATTTGCAGGCATGTCCTTATTACAGATGGCAAATGAAGAACAAAATGCGAAAAAGCAATAGCTTTCAGAATAAATGAAGCGTGAATTCAAAATGCACTTGGCTGGGTGTTGGCTGTTGAGGCTAAGAGGGTTTTGGCAGCCAGAGAGAATGTCCTTGATGTCCCTAATTGACAGACGAATGCCAATGTAGTTAAGGCTTAAACAGCAAAAACTAAACAAAAAGTTGTATTAAGGAAAATGGAAGAGAGTGTTGTCAGTATGCAAAGTTGCTCAACTTTGGAACTCTGGTTCAGGGCCGGGAAATTTAAATACTTACATTTATTTAGTAACGAGTTCTCACTGAGTTCGCAGTGGCACTTGAACAATTTTCGACAGCTATGGTTATGCACCGCCCCTTTGCTTTCAACACTTTCAAATTTTCCATTTTTTTTTTAGTTGAATCCCCAAAGTGGTTACACACACACACACACACACACACACACACACACACACACACACACACACACACACACACACACACACACACACACACACACACACACACACACACACACACACACACACACACACACACACACACACACACACACACACACACACACACAGTTTTGTTAGTTTTTGTGTGTTTGTGCTAAAATTGAATTACAAATTTTCTATATACTGACATGTCTGACTGAGAGCGAAGCTGCTGGGGTGAGAGTTGGGCTGGGTAATAGGATTTGTGAAATTATTTACTGGTTTTCTTGCCTGGAACAATTACCTTGGGTAAAAGAAGAAAGAAAATATATACGAAGATATCTATTTACCCTTACAGACAAGTTTTGCATATAAAAATATAATTTTCTGGTTCTCGCGACTGCGATATACTCTGTTTTCTGTAAGTTTAATAATTTAAATTTTTGTAAAGACTAATCTTATAAACTGTTCTTTAACTAAGGTGAGTTTGGCTGAGTTATGCAAAAGCTCATTTTTAACCGATCTTTCCTATGGCAGCTATAACATATAGTCATGCGATTTTGATGAAATTTTGTCAGCATGATAAAAACATACTAAAACATCGTATAGGAGAAATTGAGTGCAATATTTAGAGAAACAAATAAGTTTTTCATCAA
Source organism: Hirtodrosophila cameraria (assembly GCA_949708635.1). Taxonomy (NCBI): domain Eukaryota; kingdom Metazoa; phylum Arthropoda; class Insecta; order Diptera; family Drosophilidae; genus Hirtodrosophila; species Hirtodrosophila cameraria. Next base: position 15,357,589 of record OX453090.1, read on the forward strand.
AAACATTTTTGAACCGATTGTTGCTATGGCAGCTATATGTTATGGTGGTACCATCCGGCTGATTCTGACATATGTACCAAGTTTCATTAGAATAACTTTTAAACTGAGAGATACGTTGGCATATAAGCAGACTATCTGTCCGTCTGTCCATCCGTATGAGCGCTATTTTCTTCACAGTTTTGGAGCTAAAGCACCCAAACTTGGTATACCTGTTGGTACGTATATTACTACCTATATATATATATATATATATATAAAAATGTGTAACAATGTAAAAAAAACGTAAATCTCATTCGGAATTGTTCGATTGCAACGTTGTTTCTTATTTTTTATAGTTTTTTTTTGCAACTTTTGCAAAAGTTCATAGCTTATTAATGCATAGTTTTAGTTTAGTTCTTCAGTGTACTATAAAATTATATTTTTATTGCTTCCTCTTCTCATTGCATAACTGCAGCAAAGGCAACTTGACGTACGAGTGGCATGCCCCAAAAGGATAATAAATTATGCGATTTTGTACTCAAATTTTTTGTTTTAGCACCCAAGCACTTAAAATTTAAGTACCTATATAAAGATAAAGTTGACAAAAGTTTACAAAAATATTTCTCTTCTTCCTTACCATTAAAAAGAAAGTTTATAATTAGCTAGTTTGTTTAATATTACATTTTGTTTACCCTTGACCTGCCATCAAATTATTTAATTATACTACCACACAAACCAACAACAAAAATGCACTAAGGCTTAAACCAAACTTTTCTGGTACAGTTGGGGTCCCTTAGTCGACTTCAAGACTCCCTGCTCCCAACTTGCACTTCAAGCAGTTAAGCGACAGTGCCTGTCAAACTGTTGCTTCTGCCTGAGTATAAATGTTCTTAAAACAACAAGAAATACGTTTTCAATACTTTTTCTGAAAACTGCAAGAAACTATTCAGAAATTCATATTCATATTCGTTCCTAAAATTAGCCCGTTCTTCATATAAGAAAATGGTTTTGTGAAATGTTCGTCTGTCCGTCTGTATGAGTTAATTTTTAATAATTAATTAGAAACATAATTTAATAAAAAGTATAACTTTGACATCATTCCTTAAAAAAAAAAATAATTGAATTAGATTTTGATATCATTTCCAAAGAATGAATGCCTTCTATACAACTCTTATCTCAGGGTAAATTTAACTATTAGTTATGTCCATGTCCATTTAATATTGCTGTCGATATGGAAATAGAAAACTAACTTTGCTAACAAACTTTCTACTAAATTTACTGTTATTAGTTTCTATTTTCAGAGATTGTTTCTTTTTTACGCACAGACAGACAAAAAGCACAGATGTGAGTTTGAAAATGTATAGTTGTTTGTAGTTCAAGTTGAATACACATTCAAACTTGTTAATACTACTACATTAGTTGAGCCGTTTGGAATCCTTTTTTAACTGCAATTGATTAGAAAATAAAAACTAACAATTTGACTAATTTGCAGAATGACCTTCAACCTGAGTTTTAACTCGTTAGAATGCTCTTGGAATACTAGCTTAGCTTGAGGCAAGTTTCATGACATGAATAGAATGACATATTCGAAATAGTATTGTGTTTGTATGTGGCTTCTTATCCCCATCAAGCTGGACCAGCTCATATTCATCAACTATAAATGTGTTTGTGAAGTGGACAGAAGGACAGGTAGCTGGTCACAAAGAATCTTTATTCGTTTACTATGCAGGCAAACCACACAGGAGCCATGATTGCGTTTTACGGTTTTCTGTGGCTTTGCATTGTGCTGACCACGGTATTTTCACATAAAGAATTTAATAGGTAAGCTTTCGTCTGCACTGAAAGAACTCAGAAAACATGTGCAGGTCTCAAAAACAGAAAAATATGAAACATTTCCAAGTGTAAATGTAAGCTTTATATAAATTTCTATAGCTTATGATTCGAATATAAACTCATTTAAAAGTTAAATAATTTTCTTACTGCATGTTAAAGAGCAAAAATGAAAAAGTTGAGAAATTCTTTTGGCAAATAACAAGCAAACGTTCTCAACTTTCCAAGTATTTGCAGTTTCTTTTCATAACCATTCCATGTTGATTCTCTTGGCACTTACAACTAAGTATTTTCAGTTTCAGTTTTTGTTTCTCTTTTTTTTTCGACTATATTCTTTACTTCTGAGTGGACATTGTATGCGCTCAACAATGTTGAGAATAAAGCCCTCTGGTGGCTTTAGCTGTATGTTATATAGTATAGTTTGTTTGTAATTATCACAAATAGTTGACAGCAAGAATGCACATGAGCAAAAGGACTTTCCGTATCACAAGGACTTAGATCAGAAATGTGAGACAAGATTGTTGCCGCTTTAACATTTCGCGGCGCTTTATATGTAAGTACAAGTATGTATACATATATGCGAGTACTCTGGCCTCAAACAATTTCCCAGCCACAGGAAAATCACACTTGAATACAATTGAGAAACTTATTCACACAAATGTCGCATTTGGCCTTACATTTTTCAAGTTGTGGGTTGAGTGCTTAATTGGATTCTGCCTTTTTCAACTTGCACAATGCCTCTGGCTCTGGTTCTTTTTCTTTTCCTGGCTCTGGCTCTGGTTCTCACTGTGGCTGTGGTTTTTCTGGCTTGCCGCGGCTGCCGACTGCTTGTGTGCGATAAGTTTTCCGACATTTCAATTGTCCACAAACTCATAAATATTGTGCCTGCCCAGCTACGATAGACACTTTAGCTTTATTTTTAATACTCTTTTTTTTTGTTTTCCAAAGCTTATCTTCGGCGTGCCGCAAATATATACCCTTGCAGAAAAGTTTTGCATATAAAAACTTAATGATTCACCAATAGTTCTTATAACAGCTATTCGATATAGTTGCCCGATTTTAATAAAACTAAGTCAGCAAGTGTAGCACATAATTAAAGCTTTGACGTATAGTGATTCGATTTTAATGAAATTTTGGCAGCATGCTTAAAATTAGCTTAAACTTAGATAAAGTAATTTTAGTTGAGTTATCTTGAAAAACAAAAAAGCTTTTCGTACAATAACTATTTTTCCAACGATCGTTCCTATGGCAGCTATAAGATACAGTCGTCCGATTTTGATGACACTTTTTCATCATGTATAAATATTAAAACAATTTTTTTTTTAAAGTGCTTTTTTATGAGAGAATGTCCCATTTTTGGTTTGTGAAATGGACTCAAAGCTTCATTTGTCTTGAAATTTTTTGACAAAACATTTTAAGAAGTCTGAGATTATTTCTATTAAATTTCATAGAGAGAAGAAAAAATTACCAACTATCTGCTATGGTTTTGAAAGCTTAGCTTGAAATACTGGAATAGAGTTGTGCTCAAGCTCTAATGGTTTTGATGGATTTAATAAAATGTGAATGGATATAGCAAAGTTTCCCAACTCAATGCCAATTCGGATGCCCTCGCTGCTGAAATTGATTTTTAAGAACTGCAACAGCGAATGCAATTTCAACGCAATCATTACGATTCTCAGAAACAGAAACAGAAAAAGCAGCAGTAGAGATGAACAATATTGTTATTTTGTAGTCACAGTGATGTCTTATTTATGAAATACATTTTATTTACATGGAACAGAACACAAGTCGATCGTTAGATGACTTATTCATCGATTAGATAAACCTTGGCCAATCTTTGCATTTCTTTCGAAATGCGCTTAAAAAGAAGCCGCAGATGACTGCCAAGACATTTTATCATGGTCATTCTTGATATTTATCTACTAGATTAATTATATCAAATATAGTTTTATTATTGTTAGCTTTCAACTATGACTGTAAATGCGAAACTGATAGTCCCGATATTCAGTTACAGTGTGTTTCATTATTTGTCAGTCACAGCGACTCAGTCGCAGGTGTGCAGATATATTGCTCAACTCTAAGAAGCAGCAGCAACGTCCGTTAAACGTGCATTTAATGATCTGTAAACGCACTCAGAAAGTTCTGTGCTTGGCACCTGGCCTAAAGACTTGGCAGAAACAGCAACCATAGAAACAACCATAGCGGCAAACAGCAATAGCAGCAGAAATAGCAACTACAGCAGTAACAACAGCAATTCCAGCAACAACAGCAGCAATAACAGCAACAACAACAGCAGCAATAGCAGCAGAAGCAACAGCAGCAACAACAGCTACATCAGCAGCAACAACAGCAACTCCAGGAACAATAGCAGCAACCACAGCAACAACAACAGCAGCAATAGTAGCAGAAACAACAGCAACAACAACAGCTACAACAGCAATAACACCAGCAACAACACCAGCAACAATAGCAGCAGCAGCAACAACAGCAGCAATAACACCAACAACAACAGCAGCAATAGCAGCAGAAACAACAGCAGCAACAACAGCAACTCCAGAAACAACAACAGCAGCAACAACAGCAACATCAGCAGCAACAACAATAGCAACATCAGCAGCAACAACAGCAATAACAGCAGTAACAACAGCAACTCTAGCAACTACAGCAACAGCAACATCAACAACAACAACTACAAATTGGCTTTATTATGTAGATACAAAGTAAATAAATTACGCGCACATTTTGCGCAGTTTTTTTTGTGGTTTTGTTTTTTTTTTTGTTGTGGCTTTCAGGCACAGCAATTGTCACACCTTTTTATTGGCCTAGGCACATTATGGAGTATGGATGGCACATGCACAGCAGCAGCAACAGCAACATTCACAATGGTCATAATAAGTGGATAGCAACAACAAAGGCCAAACAATTCACAATTGTTGTCATCAAGCGTTGTCCTTTCGTCTGTGTATACTAAGTATGTATGTGGTAGACAATTTATGATGGCTTTTTGCTTCGATGAACATTTTTTGGCCATATCCTGCGTGCCTACAATTCACAATTTTATCCGCTTCTTTGCATCACACATAATAGTGATGTACATATTAGTTAGGAGCAATGTTGACATACCTTTGACTGAGTCGCTATCACAAAGAGTGACAAATATCATTAAGAATGACCAAAATATCTTGGAATTATAGTTTCAATCGCATTTTCCAAAAATGTTCTAATATAACAGAGAAATTCTATATGAATATTAACAGTTCCAGACGGTTTTTAATTCACAAGTCAACAGCATTTATTCTCCCGAAAAGGAACATTTTTCCCCGATTTAGTTAAGTAGGTACTTAAATTGTTGTGTGAAGTTTTTTTTATCATCCGTTAAGGTCAAATTAATTTTGAAAAGATTTTCAAATTTATTTTCAGACAGCAGTATAAGAATTGATTGAAACTGCATACAAGTTTTTTTTTTGGAAAATTCACCCATACGGGTTGTATTGGCGAAACTTAAATTTCCGTACGGATAACTACAAACTCATTTTCAAATACTCATGGAATATGTGACTTCCAAATTCCACAAGTCACAAATGGGCGAAAATGGGTGGAATGTGTACCATTGAGGCAAAGGTTGTATACGGAAAATTGTACTTCTAGTGGGATTTGGTTAATAGACATTTTCAAAGCCTCTGACAAAAAGCAATTCTATTCAATTCAAAGCCGCTAGTATAAGCTAAGATAACATACACTTAAGCATAATATAATACAAATTTATAGTTAAGAAAGTTACTTACAAAAATCCTATCATAACCTTTCTTATTTGCCATCTAAAAGCGACATTCCCGATTATAAGGTGAAATTTATATACTAACTTAAAAGTAGAATGCAAGAAGAGCATAATCACAGATATTTGTCATATTTGAAAATAGCTGTATTGCTCATCTCAAACACATATACACATATACAGTTTCAGTTACTGACACATACACACACACATACAAACACAAAATGACAGGCATAGCAATTAATTTCGTTTTATTTTCGGATCATAATTTCTGGGGAGCGGCCAAGCCCCAGTCAGTTGCCGTATTGCTATGACATATAACTAGAATTGGCGTCAAGCTTAATGAAATACTGTCAATTTGCAGGCAAATATAATAACGACATGCATTGCACATGTCTGTCAAAATTATCATAGATAATGCATTATGCAATTGTTAAATTTTAGACAAACTGCAAAATACGCACACAGAACAATTCTGTTGAAATAATTAAGGGGTTTTTATGTTTGTGTTGATGCCAAAAAATGTAGCTTGCCCTTTCAATTTATTATTCAATTTAAAAAAATATTAAATATGAGGGCTATAGAGCAAACAGATGACACGAGTCAACAGCAAATGGCCCACAAGCGGCTGTTGCAATCAAATCATTTGCAACATTGATGAGCCCCGCTATAAGCGTGACGTCGGGGTCACCAAAGAGCGAGATGAACATAGAGTTTGCAGTTCGCGCACATATGTACATGAAACTTGTGTCATTATGATAGACTTAGTCCCAGATCATTTATAAAGTGACCAGTTCGTTCGCCGCACCCACTCGACCTACCCCAAGTAACCCAACCTTCCCGACCGAACTCAAACTAAATTAACTACTCAGCAGACGTGTGTATCTGGCAATTATTAATGAAACGCAAAAGCTCAGTCAAGTCGCAAAGTGGGTTCTTTAAAGGTTTTTCTTTGCAAAAATAAAAGCTTCTGAACCACTAAAGATATTAACAAGAAAATAAAATCTTTCAAATCAAATTAAGGGTAGCTTTTAGTTTTGCTTACACATTCAAATTACAAAAGATATTTATATACTTGTTCAAATCGTAAGATGCTTCTAAATCAATTTTATAACAATTTCAATAAATTTGTTTTATATGTTTAATATTAACAAATGTGCATTCACTATGACAATAAATTGGATACAACAGAGTTATCATAATTTGGCATACAAAAATTTGTTTTTACTCCCTGTTCCCCTTAAAAATGGGAAAAAGGGAGTTATAAAGTACTGCAAATGTGTGTAACAGACAGAAAGAGGCATTTCCGACTATATAAACTATATATATTTTCTTGATCAGGATCAATAGCCGAGACGAACTAGCCATGTCCGTCTGTCTGTCCGTCTGTCTGTCCGTCTGTCCGTCTGTCTGTATGAACGCGTCGATCTCAGAGACTATAAGAGCTAGAGACACCCAACTTGGCATGCAGGTTCCTGTATACCATACGCAGATCAAGTTTATTTCAAATTTCGGATGCACCCCCCCACACCTCCGTAAATCGCAAAAGACTCCCACAGCCACAATTTTAAAGATAAAGCTTTGATTTACGGTACACATATATGTTGCATCAATGTTGATCAGCTGTGTAAATTTCATCACGATCGGATAAGTAACACCAAAGTTATGGAAGAATATATTACCCCCGTCTCAGCAGGCAGAAAAAACAGTTTGACAGGAACTGGGCACGTTAAGTGCGCTGCTTGCTTATGTTGCCGCTGAACTGCTTGAAATGCAAGTTGGGAGCAGGGAGTCTCGTAGTCCAGCACACTCGACTAGAGTGTTCTTACTTGTTTCAGATGTAAACTAAACTTTCAAAAATGTTATTATTTCATGTAAAATTTTTTCTTTCTTATTTTATTTAACAAAACTAAAAAAAAAAAATATATGAAACAATGTTTGATGTGCTGACAACCCTATGGAGGCCTTGTTGCTTTCGAAACTGAAGTTCGAAAAAATGAAAAACAAAGACAAAATCTCTAGAGATTTTCGTGACATGTCCGTACATAAATATATTTCAATGTTCATTAACAATACGACCATTGAGAAAAAAATATCAAAATGCATTTAAAAAATGTATTTATTTGCTAGAATGTAAATTCTTTTTGAAGCTTATACAATTTCATAAAATTAATAACTCAACAGTATTCAAAGATTTACGGTCTGTCGTTTCCACAGTGCGTCACAGCTGACTCGAACTTCAAAGCAACTGCCATTTTCCCCAAAGGACTAAAACTAGGCAGCTAGGGAAGAACTGTGTTGGCCTGGCCCGCAGCAGCAGTCGCCAACTATCGCAGTTAGCCTTATCGTTGTTTCCTTTGCATGGCATATTTATTGCCTTATTTTATTTATTGATCCAATTTTGCCTGTTCGCCATCTTGGCCAGCTTCTTTAGCTATCTGACCCACAAAGTTGGCTTTGTCGGTCACAACAAACTAGCAGAATATTCAGGAAGTGCAACAACAATATTCTTTCAGGACTCTAATCAGATTTGCTCACTGTGCAAATTGGTGAAAAATGTTAAAGTTTCATAATTATCTAATGACTTAAAAACCACTTCATGAACTAAACGAACTAAACGATTGAACGCGTCGTTGGACAAACCTTAGCAGAATACACAACCAAATTATTAGCCGGTTCCAACTCCGGATGTGAGGGGGCGTAGAACTTTTGTCATTAGCCTGGTAGAGCACAAGGTCGTTGGGCGTTATGAAGGTGATTGGGATGTGGGAAGCGGAAAATGGAATGCAACTAGCACAAATTGCGTTTCAACGCATAATTATGACAATTAAAAGGAAATCAACGCTGTGCCAGGGTGTGTCCTGGCTGCGCTTTCTGCATTTGACAAACTTTTTACAAAGTCAGAAATGAGTCTTAAACAGTTTTCATGAAATGACGACGAGAACGATGACGATGACATTGATAAGGTTGAGAACTTGGATGAGGACAACGATGAGCGTAATGAAAATTGAAGCATTTCGCAATTACCTTTTGGCTGACAAATTAAATTTAATTTGAACATAAAAAAGAATTATGGTAGTCGGGAAACATTTTGGCAGGAATGCTCAATTATTTGTTCCCTGCTGAGTTGCCTCTATAAATTTTATTTGTATTTTTATTTATTTATTTATTTTTGTGCTTGTCAGCCAAACAACTTTTCAAAGGTAATAAAAAATGGGGGCAGAGGCCGGCTTTTATTTATGGCCAAAAGATTTGCAGCTAACTTTTTTGCGCCCTCTGTCTTTGTCCCCATCCCCATCCCTGTCCTCGTCTCCATCTCCATCTCCATCTACGTCCTCAACAACGTGTCGAGGCAAACAGCCTGTTTTTGATAGCATTGCCCAGGGCCTCAGCGTCATAGTTCAGGGGCGGAGACGCTGACTGAGCTGGAGCTGGAGATGGAGAAGGAGACTAAAACTGAGAGTGGAGCTCAAACGATACGCAATCGATATGGCAAATCGAGTTTATTTATGGCACATTCATAATGAAATGCCAATCGAAAGTTGTTACGCCCTTAGCCAGTTTATAATTTGCATTTATAAACTTAAAATCTGTGCAATCAGTTATACCCTATTTTGAGCAGGATACACTCAAAAAAAAAAGTGTACATCAGATTGTGGAAAGTTGACTTCATTTCATATAGAACAATTAAGAATGCTCTAGTCGAGTGTGCCCGACTACGAGACTCCCTGCTCCCACTTTGCATTGCAAGCAGTTCAGCGGCAACTCAAGCAAGCAGTGCACTTAACTCTTAAACTGCTTGTCAAACTGTTGTTGCTGCCAGCTGAGACGGGCGTAATAGATTCTTCTATAACTTTGGTGCTATTTATCCAATCGTGTTGAAATTTCCACAACTGATCAACATTGATACAACATATATGTATACCAATCTGCGTATGGTATGCAGGAACCTGCATGCCAAGTTTGGTGTCTCTAGCTCTTATAGTCTCCGAGATCTGTGTGTTCATACGGACAGACAGTTAGTCGGAAATGCCTCCTTCTGTCTGTTACACACATTTGCAGTACTTTATAACTCCCTTTTTCCCATTTTTAATGGGAACAGGGAGTAAAAAGGGCATAATTTTGCGAAAGCCAAGAAAATTACCTTATATATTTAAAAAAAAAAATGTTTTTAAGTTCTTATTAGAATTTTCACATTTTTTCTAGATTCGAACACTAGATTCCCGTGAAGCAACACTCATCTCCGTTATCTCAGCCAAATTTCAAGAAATATATTGAAAATGTTCTCACTTTTATGAAAAGTAAAAAAAAATTTATATAAATATTTCCATAAATATTTAAGGAAACTTAACTACATCCCTTTTTTTTGACAAGTTAACGTATATTTTCTCGAACTCTTTTTTATCAGTGTACAAACAATAAGACCGCAATGAATACTAAGTTAGGCAATGTCTTTCATATTGTACCTCTCGATCACATAATGCAAATTTATTAGTTTATTTAAATCAACGAAAATATATTCCTGTTTAAATAAATACAATGGCTTACAATTTTCGTACTTTTATTTTTCAGAGAAAGTTGTACTCTGATTAGAAAACCAAGTTTTTTCTAAGTGCACAATTGGTATATATATAACTGATAGTAAAAGTGCTTTATCTTCTTACTTTAAAGGCGATATACAGGCATCTACATTGCCAATTATTTTTTGTATCATGTCTTTGGTTCTGGCTGCTTGGCTACAAAAACCTTACTGGATAGATGAGTAGCTGGGTGGGATTGGGATAATATACTTCGCTCGACTATATTTATGAATTTTGCAAATGAGCTGCGACAACATAAAACGGCAACAACAATAACGAAAACCAAGACGAAGACAAAAATGTTATCCTACTCGTAATTTTATGCGTTACTTAAGTTGAGTTTTTGGGGGCAGGGCTGAAACAAGATTGGGGGGGTGGTGAAGCCGCTAGCTGGGCAATGTTTTGCAAGATATTTTGGGCACTTGTTTATCTACCGCGCATAAAAGCAATTAAATAAGCCTAGAAAAAGGGCTTCACTTAATCCTTTTTGCATGGCCTCAGTCAAGGAAGCAGCAACAAAGGACACAGGACACAGACAAAAACATTTGCATACTTAATTAACTTGTCCCAAAAACTGTGGTGTTCAGAGCCTGTCAAGGACAAACGGTGCCTAATATGCACATAAGTCACTTAAATATCCAGGCAAAGGTGCTGAATAAGGACTAAATCTAATGGAAATTATGTGCATATTCAATATACACACATTGATTAATGTAGTCGGCAGTCCATGCTAGTGACGAAACATCACGAAAGGTGCAATGGACGACTAGCAATATATACAGGATGTTTGGAATCAGGCGACATTTTCGAAATGTGATGATGATTGTTTGTACCAAAGCGTTGATATAGCTTTTTGAAATATTGTGGACTGGTTTCTTAGTATAAGACGAAATATAGTTGTTCGACCAACTGACACTGTAAAGACATTTTTAAAAGCTGTAAGGCTTAACTTATAAACATCACAGGTAAAAAGCTACAGATGAAATAAAGTTTTAATAACAATGTTTTTTTTTTTTGTTTTTTTACATAAATATTGATTATAATTAAAGGTGGTCATTATCCGCATTGATAATCGAACCCGAGGTTTTGTGTGTCAGAGCAGAATACCTTCCCAAAGGGCTACAGTCGTCCACTACAATTTTAAATTTTTCAAAAATTGAAGTTAGAGCAACTATTAATGTTGGGGCATCGTCACTAGACTTTTTCATCGGGTCGAGGTGTTGTTATTTGTTCTTAAACACTTTAAAATGGAAAAAAATAATTGAAATATGCATTTTTAAGGTCGAATCAGAATTAATATTTGGTAAGATAACAAAACAAAATTTCTTGATTCCTATTTCTTTGAAGTAAAAATTTGTTCAATTTTTGTTACGCGTAGTAATAGTGAAGCTCAACATTAATAATATCGATTGTATCAATGAAATAATTTTGTTGTTTTTTAATAATTTTCTTGTAATGTGATTAATTTAAGTGATTTAAACCCGTTTAACGTTTTATGATTGAGGATATATAAAAAACAAGTAAGAATACTCTAGTCGAGTGTGCCCGACTACGAGACTCCCTGCTCCCAACTTGCATTTCAAGCAGTTCAGCGGCAACACAAGCAAGCAGTACACTTAACTCTTAAACTGCTTGTCAAACTGTTGTTGCTGCCTACTGAGACGGGGGAAATAGATTCTTCCATAACTTTGGTGCTATTTATCCGATCGTGTTGAAATTTACACATCCGAAAGACATTGATTAAACATACATGTGTACCAAAAATTAGAGCTTTATCTTTAAATTTGTGGCTGTGGGAGTCTTTTGCGATTTGCGCGGGTGCGGGTGGATGCATTCGAAATTTGAAATAAACTTGATCTGCGTACGGTATACAGGAATCTACATGCCAAGTTTGGTGTCTCTAGCTCTTGTAGTCTCCGAGATCTGTGTGTGCATACGGACAGACGGACAGACAGACGGACATGGCTAGTTCGTCTCGGCTGTTGATCCTGATCAAGAATATATATGGTTTATATAGTCGGAAATGCCTCCTTCTGTCTGTTACACACATTTGCAGTACTTTATAACTCCCTTTTTCCCATTTTTAATGGGAACAGGGAGTAAAAAGCACAGTGTGCGATTACGTAATTAACATAGAAGAAGAACAATGTGACGCCCGTTGTAAACTCACCTCGTCCTTGGGAACCAGCGTCACCTTCTTAATGGTAGGTGCACTATTGTTAACCACAACTGTTTCACGCTTTAGCGATGGCCTTTTGAGCGCTGAATGCGGCTTTTGTATTTCCACCATAATCGCTGCTGTTGCTGTTCTTGTTAAGTTGATAATGATGATGATGATAATAATGATGGTTGATTAGTTTAAGGCAAAGTTGCGCTGCTTAGATTGAGAATGTCAAGCTGCTGCTTTCATTTTCATTTTCGTTTTCACTTTCACTTTCACGTTCAGTTCCAGCGTTTTGGTTGCCAAGTCAAACGGCTCATTAATCACAAAACGGCGCCATTACACACGCATTAGGAATTAGAGAGAACTAGGGGCTGGCAGGACCAGGTTTGATGGGGATGAGCATAAGCATTGGCATTGACATCGCACATACGCCACGTTGTCGTGGCATTAACTGAATTAGATGTGCTGATGAGGCCCTAAGATGTTGGCTTTTAATGAGCTGTTTATGCAGTGCACAAGACGACCATGTTTTCGCAATAAATTTTGCCCAATGAAATTTACATAATCGCAGCAGTATGTCAAGAAGTATGCTCGATTTTAGTCTTAGACCGCGTTATATGACCGCCATGAATATGACAGTGACAATGACAGCGATAATACATAATAATTATAATAATGATGCTGCTGCTGCTGCTCTTGATGTTGATGATGATGATGATGATTACATTGCCTGGCATTTTGACTGGTTTGCTGATTCAATTTGCTCACAAGTTTTCACAGTGTTTGTACGCAGATAAACGACTTAGTCAAATGCCAAAATTAAATTAAGCAGCGTATGTGTAAAGCGGCATGGTATTAGCATAAACACAGCCTAAAGCATCAAAAAAAAAAAAAAAAAACCATGAATCAAGAATCAAGAGTCAAGAGACAACAGCTGTCAGCTGGCTAACTTTTGATGGCTTACAAGCAAATACTCGGCACAAGGTTTACTATTCGTAGCTGACTATACCCAACATAGGCTATGTGCACTTGACGCATTACAATATGCATATTGTTGGCAGGATGTTGCTTACAAAGTGATTCCGGACCAAGGAGCGAGAGTTGGTTGAGAGTTGGTCAAGCTGCGTCCGGCGGCAGCTTACATTATCTTGGCAGCTTCTCAGGCTCTTCTGCCACACACATTGCCTATGCAAATGTTATGCCTTGGACAACAGTGCGTATGATTGATGTGTTCAAAGGTCTGTGCTGACCGTCTCAATTGTTGTGGTTGTTGCTTGTTTGCATAGGTCGAATTCGTTGGTAACCAACAAAAAAAAAAGAAGAAACTTTTTTGCTTAAATTGCTCTTGAGCAAATGCACAACAAGGAGCTTGTCCCAGAGATGGGCAGCTTTCTAGTGGTCCTATGATAATCCTGTGGTTACACTGGCGTAGGCAGCACTCTTTTGTTGGGGGGCCTTAAGAAATAAATTGTTGTCAGACATCTAGTTTCAATAAACTTAAGCCATGCTTAACAATTTTGAGATCATTTTATTCCATCAATTCAAATTCTGTTTCTTAAAAAACTAAAAAACGTGATGGTGGAAATAGCAATCCCCTTGCATACGCCACTGTATAGCATTGATATCCTCTGGGAGACATGAGTGTGCTGCCAAAAAGTGTTCGGCCACTTATGTTTAGAGTCCTTTTGATTGATGGCATGCATATAAATATATAAAATATATATATATGCATGTATATTTTATAAATAATAGGCCTTTGGGCATGTTTTCGTATTCAATATACTCTGCCGTATATCTGCTATTTCATCGAGTTTTGTGTGCTTTTCTCTATTTTGGCCATGGCCAAATTTAGCATAATTTATTTTATTTTTTCTTTATCAATATGGATGATATTTGTAAAACCACAAAGAGTTTATGTGAAGTAAAACTGATTTAAGCGAATTTAGTAGACCGCTCGACTAGGAGATACCGTGTATTTATTTCTTGTCCTGTTCGATTCCTCCTACCTTTCACTACTTTAAAATATATTTTTAGCCTTATTTTGTTTTTCATAGAAATAAGAGATAGGAACTGAATTTTGTACCGCAGTTTCATCTTGTGTTTAAAGTGAATAGCAAGCTTGAATTTTGGAGATTTTTCGTCGGAAAGTGTGGCAAATTCTTTAGTTTTAAACTTTGTTTCAAAGCTCCACATAAGACAAGTATAATAAAAAGGTATGCCCGACTGCGGTATGCTATTTTTTCAGCAACTGTCATAAATTTGCAATAAATTTGTTGTCAAATCTGCCAAGAGTGCCGTTAATTTAAATTTGGTAGATCCAGCTTTACTGCCTATTTTCAGGGGTTAGGGGGGCCTGGCAATGTCCCCTCAAAAAATTTGATTTATCTAACTATATTTTTGAGAGATATAGATCAGTTTCAAAGCTCCTCATATGTACAAATATTCTATAAGTAACCTAATTTTCAAACTTTCGAAAAACTTCCCCCCAAAGTGATCAAGTGTTAGGAAAAATTTTGTATAAAACTATTGTTTTTTTTATTCGATGAGTTTCAAGCATATTTTCAAAGAGCTATACAAAAATTACTCCACATACATATATTCAACGGATTTCGTAAAATTCACCTCCCTTGGCGGAATATTTGGTGGTTTTCAAAGCTTATCTGCTAAGAACGAGTGAAATCAACAGCAGATACAATTTTTACTCCCCGGGAAAAAGGGAGTTATAAAGTACTGCAAATGTGTGTAACAGACAGAAGGAGGCATTTCCGACTATATAAGCTATGTATATTCTTGATCACGATCAACAGCCGAGACGAACTAGCCATGTCCGTCTGTCTGTTCGTCCGTCCGTCTGTCTGTATGAACGCGTCGATCTCAGAGACTATAAGAGCTAGAGACACCAAACTTGGCATGAAGGTTCCTGAATACCATATGCAGATCAAGTTTATTTCAAATTTCGGATGCACTCCCCCGCACCCCCGCAAATCGCAAAAACCTCTCTCAGCCACAGTTTTAAAGATAAAGCTTTGATTTTTAATATGTTGCATCAATGTTGATCAGCTGTGTAAATTTCATCACGATCGGATAGGTAACACCAAAGTTATGGAAGAATCTATTACCCCCGTCTCAGCAGGCAGAAACAACAGTTTGACAGGTACTGGACACGTTAAGTGCGCTGCTTGCTTGTGATGCCGCTGAACTGCTTGAAATGCAAGTTGGGAGCAGGGAGTCTCGTACTCGGGCACATTTGACTAGAGTATTCTTACTTGTTTTTATTACGTATACGCCACTGCACTAAATATATATTACATATTTGAGTCTATAGATTTGAAATTGAGATTTGCTTGGATTTGAAACTCATATTGATTCCGTGGAATGGCCTTTCCATACCAATAAGCCACATGCTCAACAATATTTGAATACCATTATTGTATTGCTGTGAAAACATCGCATGAAAAAATAAGAAATTTCATACAATGGCTTAATAACTAACTATTTTTCACCATAAATAATATAACTTTCTATAACGTTGTCTTAGTACTCATTATTGTTACATTAGATAACTATTGTATGCAATTTATGTTTGTAGTTTTTGTAAGCTAAGCGATTATCAATCAGTCAGACAGTCCATCTATTTATAACCTACTCTTTAAAAGTATATTTATATATATATTTTATAATACATGATGTTCGATGTATATTAATCAAAGAAAGTGCACATTAAATAAACTGTATAAATATCAAATAAAGTCAAAGAATTACAATAAAATGTTCATTCTGGTTGGCTTTACTAATAATAGTACTGTATTTTTAAGCAAATATTTGTAGTTGGATAGATAGTTTGTATGTTATTTGTGTGTGTTGAGCTAGAAAAATCGGCAGCAATCGATGACAATGTCAATGCATATTGCAACTACAACGACAACTACAACAACAACAACAAATGTACGAGTATATCAATGTCTTGCCACATTGAATATATATATTTGAAAAATATATGGTCTATGCTCGTATCTTGGGCACACATACATGCACATTGTGAATGCAGCCTGAAGCTGTGTGCAAACAAAAGCAGAGGCAAGTCCTTTTGCAGGATAAGTACAATGGAGCTGGCTGCTTGGATGCCAGACAATTGGTTTGGGTTGTGGGCGTGTTGGGCATACGAAGATCTTGGTTGGCTTCTGTGGGCAGGCAAACAGCACAGTTTTGTTTTGCTTTTTGTTGCTTTTGTGTTGTACATTTGGAGTGTGGGGGAATGTAGCTCATCCCCAGTGGCAAACAACATCAAAACTGCATTTCAAACAGCTGCTGCTGTTGACACAATTTACAGTTTGTTGTCCTTGCGCTGACGTTGGTCGGAAATTAAAAATGTCTTAATAGATTTATGTTTGTTAAAGCCAAGACTGGCACACACACACACACACACACACACGCCCACGCATGCATATTTGTTTAAATATACATATATTGTTGCTGTTGTTCATTTCTTGCCCATGGGCACGACACTTTATTGTCGTTTATAATATTGCTGTACTTGCAAAGCAGGCGGCTTAAATGGCGTAACTTTTAACACACACACATACGCACACACCAATTCACACTCATACAATGCCAACTAAAATAATAACAGTCACAGCAACAACAGCTGTTCCTCAGCAGCTTGGCTGGGAAAGCGCTTCCCACCCCCCTTTGTTGCTTTTAATGTGCTGCCACCTTTGTGTTTTTGTTTTTTTATATTTTATTTTTTTTTGTTTTGTGCCTTTTTGGCTTGCGTTGTATTTCCCGAGAGCCCTTTTCACAGCGCTTGAGTTTTTATGATGGTTACATTTTATTATTGAAATTTCTTAACAAACTTTCAATTCAAAGCATGGCCCGTTTATTTACAATTTATGTCTATGTTTAGATGTTTGCAAGTACTTTCGCCTGTGCCTCCTTTCTTCTTTTTAAATTTCCATGATGCAAAATAACAACACAAATTATTATCAAAATTAAACACAGAGGAGAACGCAACGAACACTTCCGTGCGGAAGTCAAGCGACGACTGAAAGTGAAACTGAATAAAACACGGTTAACTCGAAATCTGCGTCTGCGTGTGTGTGAATCGGATAGTGTATGTATGTATATATATGTGTATCTGTGTATTGTGTATGTCTATGTGTGTGCGTCTTTGTGTTTGTGTGTGTGTATGTGGGTCACCGAGCCGGGTCACACTGGGCAAAATAACAATTTTTCTTTAAAATTATTTTTTTTGTAAATTAACTTATTTTTTTAAATTTACAAAACTTTATTTTAGATTTGTTTTTAATTTGGTTAATACATGGTACATAATTTAGGAACAATTAATTTTCCTTTTCATTTTTCCTTTGAGCTAAGAAAACGTATGTGCAATATTTCAAAAATGTTTCAGAAGCGAACTGATCAACAAAAATAGCTTTGCTTTCTACGCGAACTGTATAAATTTTACTTATACACTCACAAAAACACACACTTTTAAAATGCTGCACTTCCACACTGCAAAAAAAGATTTGTGTGATTTTAATTGATAAAATTTTCGAGAAGTTTGCAAGTCCTAAACATTATTATACCTTTACAATGGTTATTATAATTTTGATTTTAAGTTGATTGCGGAAAGCAATATAACATGCAATTGTAAAATTTTTCAGAGCTGGAATAAATTCTTAATATTAAAATTGTTCTTGCTGTAAATTATCGATCATTAACATTTTTCACAAAACATCGTACAAACAAATTCCTTATTTTTGCGCGTGTCTCAATTGATCAATATTATATAGTGATCCGATTTTGATAAAATTTGGTCAATATGTGTAGAACGTACATTAATGTAGATATAGTGAGTTTGGTTGAGTTATTTTGAAAAACATAAAAGTTTTTCATACAAAAACTTATTTTCAACCGATCGTTCCTATCGCAGCTATAAGATATAGTTGTCCGATTTTGATAAAATTTGGTTAACTTGTGTGAAAAGTGTTAAATTTTAGACATAATGAGTTTGGTTGAGTTATTTTGAAAAACAAAAAAGCTTTTCATACAAAAACCTATTTTTCAACCGATCGTTGCTATGGCAGCTATATGTTATAGTGGTCCGATCCAGTCAATTCAAGTATAGGTACTACCTACAGAAAGAAGAAGCATCTGTGCTAAGTTTCATCAAGATAGCTCCAGAACAAAGTCCAGAAAAACGCATATAAACAGACAGACAGACGGACATGACTCGGCCTACAATTGAGAATGTACACATTTTTATTTTTTTCTGAGACGCCTCCTTCAATGTGTTAATCATTTCGTGGCAAAATTATAATACACTCTGCAAGGGTATAAAAACAAGAGATATCTTTTATTTATGACACAGTATTTGTAAGCTTGTCCCATAGTGCGTAGGCCGTTGCCAAAGCAACTAGGGACGCATTTAGTTGGCGTCTTTTTTGTTGTTATTGTTTACCTTTCATTACGCACACATCAAAAGAATTTCGGCGCGAACTTAATGGCGTGTGTGAGTGGGAAAAGGACCATACACAAATTCAAAAGCAATCAGCTGCTTGTAGTAAAAGCTTTGAGTAGCTTTATTAACAAAGCTTTCAATGTTGTGCAGACCCATAGAGCAACAAAAAGTCTTTGAAAAAACTTTTTTCAGAAAAAAGTTTATTTGTTCAATATAATTTAAAGCTCCGTTAAAATAAATAAGCAATGTACAAAAGTAATTTTGGTTTAGTTTGAAAATAATGTTTAGTTATGTTTATTATAAATCATGTCGAAAGTAATCTTAATATTAGAGTTATTTTTGTATATGATTGTTAATTTTTTGTACAACTTCTGCAAAGTTTACAAGGCCGGCGACCTCTACAACTTTTACAAATGGTTTAATGCCATAATCAAAAAAAGCTCTCGAATTAACTACAATAACTTGCGCACTTTTCACACCCTTTAAAATAGCTTTTTAAGCTTTCAGAGCTTTGTCCAAGCTCAGCTTGCAACTTGTCTTTCAAAGCTTTTGCTTGTTTCAGCCTATAAAAAGGCAATGCTTTCACGGCATCTTGCACTAAGGAGTCCAAAAGTGCTTAAGCAGCTTTTGCTTGCGGTCATCCTTAAAGTGCCTAGCTGAGAGCTTTTCAATTTCCACCCATATGTCAAATGCAATACCCAGAACAATTAAATAAACGAGAAGGATAACGACAACCAGAGTCGCAACCAGAGCAGCAACCATAACCACAACCACAGCATGATTGAGAATCCCTTCGAAAAAGGGGCAGGCAGTCAAGCGATGCAAAAGTGGACCCCAAGTAGTTGGCAAGTCGTTTCTTCACACAATCGACTGTCAATTATATATGTACATATGTATGTAAGTATATACATAAATAATGCTCCCAAATATTGCAATGTATTTACATTTTGGATACGACTTTTTGTTCACGAGCTTTTATTGTAGCTGTCATTCTCATATCAGCGTTGATATCCTGCAAAATTAATGCGAAATCAACACTGAAACAGCTGAGACAATAACAACATTCTTCCTTTTTGTTTTTGTTTTTTTTTTGTTTTATTTTTATTTTTCTTTTTCTTCTTTGCTTGATTTACCATAATTGTAATCGACAGTTGAACAAAAACAAAACAAGGCAACTGCAAAGGTGCTGGAAACAAAATGCCAGCTATAACTGGTGAAACAGTTTGAGAAACCTTTAAAAATATAGGGTGCTTAATAGAGATACAATATCATTACAAAATATTTGTGGGTATCGGTTTTCGAATTTTAATATTTAGCTTTGCCTGGCTAAATATCTGAACTTGACCAAATTTTGTTGTTAAAAACCGATAGGGATTTGCAGCCAATTAACAGATAACAAAAAAGTTTCCCAGTTTTTCACTAATTTTCCGCCCATGGGTTGAATTTTTTCAAAAATCTGTGACTCAGATTATAACAAGTAAAAATACTCTAGTCAAGTGTGCCCGACTACGAGACTCCCTGCTCCCAACTTGCATTTCAAGCAGTTCAGCGGCAACACAAGCAAGCAGTGCACTTAACTCGTAAACTGCTTGTCAAACTGTTGTTGCTGCCTACTGAGACGGGGGAAAAAGATTCTTCCATAACTTTGGTGCTATTTATCCGATCGTGTTGAAATTTACACATCCGGAAGACATTGATTAAAAGCTTTATCTTTAAAATTGTGGCTGTGGGAGTCTTTTGCGATTTGCGGACAGGCGGACAGACGGACAGACAGACAGACAGACAGACAGACAGACGGACATGGTTAGTTCGTCTCGGCTGTTGATCCTGATCAAGAATATATATGGTTTATATAGTCGGAAATGCCTCCTTCTGTCTGTTACACACATTTGCAGTACTTTATAACTCCCTTTTTCCCATTTTTATTGGGAACAGGGAGTAAAAAGTACTCACGGTAAGGTGAGATGTTCACTTTTCATCAAACTGAGTTGGAAATCAATCGCACGTATATTTTTAAAACTGTTTATTTTCTGAATTTTATAAATTAATTTGAAGCTTCAAATGATATATTTTAGAGATTGCAAATGATCAATATTTGTGCATTTGGTAGTTTTCGATACTTATAGTCGAAAACATCAATACTATACTATAGTACATAAATAAAAATTATAATAAGAAAATACTTATGGAAGATTAAATAATTATTTATTATTGTATAAATATAAAAAAGTTAAGTGTTTTCCAAATTTATTGCAGTATGTTCGTTAAGGAGCTTATTTTCAAAACAAATATTTATAAAAACTGCTTAATTTAATAATTTGAATAAAAAATTAGCTTGGGAAGAACATGTTTCCGAAAATAATGATCCAAATATCACAATCGATAAATTGAAAATAACATCGATAATGAATAAAATAGATAACTATTGATACAATCGATGCGGACATCGATGTTTTGACACTTTTTCATCGATAGTTACAAATAACAATCTTGCTGTAATTATTAATCTTTATTAAAGCAAAGAATTAAAACATTTAAAACACCCTGTATGCCACCTGTGCCAATTGCCAGGTGTCTATGTCAATTGAGAGTCACCTTAAAATGTGCTACATACATACGAACATACATACATACTCGTACATACTTATGTATGAACATTCAGCACTCAAGCCATACTTACTTGTACTTATGTTTATCGATGAGCATCTCCCACATATGCATATTTATGTCTATATGTATTATATGGTATACGTATGTATGTGTGCATGCGTGTGTGAGTGTGCATGTGTGCATTTATTAACTTTGGCATTGCAGTGGATAGCGATGGCATTCGATGGGCTGCCGAGTTTATCAAATATGTATGTCATAAAAATTGTGTTCTCAAATGCGAAAAACGGTCCTGCATATTTTCACGCTGCGCAGCTTTAAGCTGTCTCTGAGTTTCTGTGCGTGTGTTTGTGTGCACGCTCGTAAACAGGAAACGGAAATCAGCATGCAGGCGCACGCAGCAACAAAAAAAAAAAAGCAAAAACAACAGCTTCTAACGGCCGACATGTTTTTGTTTTTATACTCTGCGCCCATAAAATGTGTAAGCGAAAGGGGTTTTTTAAAGGTTTGCAAAAATGTATCCGAATATCTTAAATATATATAAATGTATATGTATGTATATATATTTTATATATATTTTTGATCAGTATATACTTGTATTTAGCTTAGTTGTCTAAGCTCTTGTCTAAATCACAGTGTCAGTTAACGTTTTCTTCAAGTTTTCCGAATCTAAGTTTTCAAAATCACTTTTGATCAGATTTTGAGCATAAAATTTACTTGCTTTCTTCAAAGAATCAATTCATTTGCCATTAAAATAACAATCAATTCAAATAAAACTTTAAATTAAAAACCTTTGAATCTAATTTTCTTGCTCAAAATGTTGCTGAAAACGGAATTTAGGTCTAAGCACAGGGTATTACTCTGTCGTGCACACCCAATAATTGAAAATACAACATGTCTGGTTTATATTTTCTTGTACCCGAGCCTTGGTTTTTTCTTTCACCGACTACATTTTTAATGTGGCCGTAGACCATTTTTTTGTGGGCAGCAGTTTTAAGCTTTGTTTAACATGCCACATAACACATGTAACTGACTATGAAGAGTGCGAAAAAGAAAGATATAGAGGTACAGAGAGAGAAAGAGAATGAGGGAAAGATCAAGATAAAGACAGCACAAATTTGTATGCATATTTGATGACAAGTCGAATGTGTGTGTGTTTAGTATTACATTTAGTATTACCCTGAAGACCTCTCATTATTTCATTACAATAGATGAATTTAAGAAATTGCCATCTTTAAATTGATAAATATAACCTACGATCTTAAATGCAACATTTTCGTCTCATTTTATGAAGGAAACTCAAACAAAATGAACTTTTCTGAATAATATTATTTGTTACTTTAGTATGCGCTCATAAAAGTTTGCCAATTTCAGTACGAATGGGATTTCAGTTCCAAAACATTAATTATACATTATATTTGATGGCTATTGTCCTTGGATTTGTAGTGTCGTTAAAGATACATCATACATACATACATCCATGCATACATATATGAACATATGTATACA
Source organism: Hirtodrosophila cameraria (assembly GCA_949708635.1). Classification (NCBI taxonomy): domain Eukaryota; kingdom Metazoa; phylum Arthropoda; class Insecta; order Diptera; family Drosophilidae; genus Hirtodrosophila; species Hirtodrosophila cameraria. The sequence continues at coordinate 15,380,493 of OX453090.1, forward strand.
TTGTACAACTGCAATTAAATGAATGCCACATTGCTATGCGCATAGAAAATGACCCAAAAACAGAAGGAAATAAACTCAAGAAGAAAAACAAAAACACCAAGCAACAAAGTTAATTTATGTTCAAGTCCAGCAGGAAACGCAGGGGCGTTGTTTTGCAGACCAAGATTCTTTAAGTAATATTAATTTCAGGTTCTCAAATATGTAGAAACAGAAATGTTGGTACTTTTAAGGGAGTCGATAAGGTGTATCTTAAATTTAGATTTAAATTTAAATTTTAAATCATATTTTTAATGGTAAATTAATTTAAAATTTTTATATTTTTAAAATTTAATTTTTGTAAATTTGAAAATTTCTATGTGTCGACTGCCATTAGTCGACATTAAATAAATTAAAAGGATATCTTAACAACATTTCCCTGTTACCCCCCAAAGAAGCATGCTGAGCACGCCACTGTCTGAGTTGACGTCACTTTCAACTTTAAGCTGAGTGTTTTCTAAATATCATACAAGTGCCAATACAAATACATACGCACTTACAAAAACACACATATACACACACACACACACACAGCAATGTTTTTGGCCATCTTTCAGTTAGGCAAAAAGTTTTACCACCTGCGTTTTTCATTTACATGAGTAAGTTTCCACATTAAACGCAGCAAAAATGAAAACCAAAATTATGCCTTTGCATTCAGTTTGAGGCTCACGTGTTGGCTGGTTGCTTGAAATGGTTGTAGAATGGATTGTAAGGGGGGAACTTTGGGTCTTAAAGTTGTTCTTGAAAAACAAAATACGCTCAACTTTGTAAGTAATTCCACAAAATTATGGCAATTTATCGTATCACATTTTCGCGTTGTTTACTTTTTTTCTCTTTTTCTTCCCAGTGATGTGCACGTGCTTCCATTCAAAATATTATGTGAAATTTAACAGGAACATGTATAAGTTATTGACAACATTATTAATTTTTTCAATTACATTATCCAATTTGCAATGCCATATAATTATCATATTTAATTGAACATAATTAAGTTAGTTTTAAATTTGTTTTATAATTGACATTTTGCTTCAGTTTTTATATATTTTATATGCCATTATAGATTTATCTTTTTACGGGTTTTTTTTTTTCGTTATGTTTTTATTTTTTTATGCTAAAGTTACTTGAATTATTTGGAAATAAATGTTAAATAATTGCCCAAAAGCAAATCACAGCGATGAGTTGAGTTCCTTGAACTCAGTTGCAAAGAATTGCACTGAAATTATTGTATTTACTATTGTCTTGAAAAGAAAGTGATTTCTTTAAATGGCATTTGCTAAGTCTTTGAGTTGCTTTTACTGTTTCGGTAAAGTTGAGAAAAACAACAATTTGAGCCTTGATACGCTCACGATTCGCAACTCACGAATCACGTTGCCAACATCAAGCGCATCCTCATGAGTTAAGCACATCACTTTTGCACGTTTGGCGAATGTGAAACCAAAGTTAAATACATAAGCAGCAGTTGATTAGGCAACGCCAGCTAGCTTCCAATACCACCCAACTCATTCTGCTGAGCCCCCCCCAAAAAAAAAATTGCCTGTGTGTGCAGTTAAGTATGCGTGAGGAGCCCGCGGCGGCAAGGACAACCACGCCATACCGCGCCATGTTGCGCCATACCGCACCACAGCTCGCCCCATCGCTCCACAGCGATTCCTCAGGCTCGTTGGCTAACCAACGCCTTATTAACTTAACAAATGTTGGCAAGCAATGGCACCTGTAACGCAGCTGGCGAAGCACCTGGCAGCAAACTTGAATAATAATCGTATTTTATCAAGTGGTAGGTCCTGTAACGAGCATAGCTCGACTTATACATACGATATGTACAGAAACTGTTTCAGTTAACATTTTCGGCAAACATTTAACGTAGATAAATTTCTATATGTATTTATTGACAAGTGAGTACAAACCAAGATTAAAGGTTAGTGAATTCAATTCGCAAAATAGTGTCAAAAGTGACAATGAGAACACAAAAGGTTGTCAAAAGTGTAAATTGTTGATTAGATATTGGTCCTTGTTGATATTTTACTACTATAACTTATACAGTTATGTTAACAAAATTCCGCAATTGCAAGATTTGTTATACTTTATGAAGTTTGGTCCAATTTCAACAAGATCGAAGTACAATATCATATAGCAGTTTCTAAAGAAACGATCGTTCAATTGAGTTTTCTAATGAACAACCTTTCTATGTATGGTCAGCATTCTTTTCTTATTAAATTCCTTGCTTATTTAAATATTCAATACATTTGAAACTTTAAAATTGTGAAACATTTTAAACAACTTTTAATTCTAAAAAAATAAATTTTTTATAGTAAGCGTTTAAATGCACCAATTTTAATTAATTTTTGCAATTTACAACATAAAACGTAAATATCGTAAAATCGTAAATGGTTGTTTTTGTCGTTTCAGAACTTAAACCAATTTTCACTGGCGAGCAAAGTGAAACTGAGGACGGCTTTATATTTACGCAAGGCGGGAGTCGTTTAATTTGTGAGCCGTTTGAAATGCTGCAGGGCGTGCTTGAAGGACTCTTTAAATATTTTGCAACTTGCGTCCTTAAACCTGCATCAGCAACGATCAACTGTGCATGTGTGTGCGTGTGTGTGTGTAACTGTGTTTATATATGTGATATTTGTTTTTAGTATTATGCAGCAACCAAATGTGCTGCACGGTTTAATTGAGTTTCGTAGTTTGAGTTTGTTTTTTTTAGCTCTCGCGACGCCTGGTGGCATGCAACACATTTTTAACTAGGCTAAATGAAGGGCACATACACATGTAGCTGACGAATGCCACTAGCAAGAATTTTTAACTTGATTGAAATATTTTATTAAATAATTTTTTATTTAATTGATTGTGAAAACTATCATTTTATTCATACCAAATTTGATTGCTGTTTTCACTCAATTATTATCATCGCATTTGTTTAGATTGGAGCATGTGTATGCGAAATAACAGGTAATTAATTTTATTTGGATAATCCCACCTAAAACTCAATACTCCATTGAAATCTCCATTGCATAGGCAACTTTTGCAACTTTGATTTAACGATTTCTTTAAAAATCATGACAATATATATTTTTCTATAGTTTAATTTTCTCTTTCCCTTCTTTATAAAAGTCAAAATCATATTCGGAGCATTGAGAATGTGGCCCTAATGGAATTTCGCAGATGATTTTGATCATAAATTGAAGGTTCTTATATCAGTTCCAAAACTTATGATCTCGGATTTCATACATATATATAAAACATATGTGTGCTTAGTTCAAATTTTGTTTTTTCTAACATAATATTTGAAAACTTGTTAGTTATTATACAGAGAAGATTTTTAAATAAAGTAAATGTATAAAAAAGAAGAAAATTATTGAAGATATATTGAAGAAATTGTACTTTCCTTGAACCGAATCTGTAAAAGATTCAGGTTCAGGATCAGGTTCAGATCTATTTTGGACTTCTGGTTCAACTGGGTTCGAACAGGCTGGTTTCAAAACTGGTTTGTAGCCTTGATTAATAGCACCAAAAATGTCGATATATTATTGTAAATATTTTGCAGTGGATATCGATTTTTTTGTAGAGTATTGCATGATCGTATAGTATTTGGACTTTAGGGCACTCTGGTTCTTAAACATTTCTGCAAAGTGCAGAGAAATTTAAATTGAAATGCTATTGAAAGTTTTTCAGAGCAACAGTAGCACACCAACCAAACACACACACACACAAATACGCATAGGCGCACTCACACACACACGCATACTTAACGCTTACACCCAAACACACACTCACACACACACATCCACATGAAATTCAATTAGAGTTTTATGTTCCTTCATCAGTTGCTTTGCTCACAAATTGCCCCTTCCAGCTCCTTCATTCTTCCCTTCTCGTTCTCGTTCTCGTTCTCGTCCTCATTCCCATTCTCGATCTGGCCTCTCATTTTGGCTATTTGCTTTCATTTGCCTTACATACTCAGTACCTTTCTTACAAACTCCAGAAATGCTTTGGGGCGTTCACATAGCGTAAAATTGTCAGGTCAGGTAAGGGCTGTATGTGGGTGGTTGGGGGGGTGCAGGGAGTCGACAGAAGATGCTTACCTGTAAAGATAAAGACACACAAGAGAACAGTTGAACAACAAGTTTCATTTATATTTGTATTACTTTGAGTTGATTATAAACATAAGCCAAATTAATCATGACAGGCTATCATAAAAATATGCAGCAAATGGCAAATGAAATCACCTGCTAATCGCGTGTGTTCTGGAAAACTCGTTTCGCAAAGTATTTTACTAACATTTGCTGACAAAATACTTGTGTTAGTAGAATTTTATACATTTAAAAAAAAAAAACAAGTAAGAATGCTCTAGTCGGCTGTGCTCGACTACAAGACTCCCTGCTCCCAACACTTAACTTGTGCAGTTCCTGTCAAACTGTAGTTTCTGTAGATTTGTCAATAATTATGATGTTTATTACCCGATCCCAACAAAATTTGCGCAACTGATTAACATTGATAAAAGGAATATGTGTTCCAAAACTCAAAGGTAAATCTCTTAAAATTATGGCTATGGGAGTTTTTTGCGAATAAAGTTGATCTGCGTATGGTATAAAGGAACCTACATGCCAAGTTTGGTGTCTCTAGCTATTATAGTCTCTGAGATCGATGCGTTCATACAGACGGACAGACGGACGGACGGACAGACGGACGGACGGACATTTCACAAACGCAATATACTTTTTTTTCATTTTTTTTTTTCAAAAAAATTTAAAATAATAATATAAAAATGTAAAATGTGTTATGAACCTAAAAGCAACAGCTTTTTGAAAAACAAAAATAAAATTTTATTTGAAAATTATACTGTATGGACATTGTAATTAGATAATGTACCAATTGGACTGCTAGTAATCCAGCTGTTAAGGACTGGTCTGGGGCTGTCAGTTAAGCAGCTTTGTGGCTGTTGCGACTAGAACTCTGCCCCAGGCAGAGGCAGGACTAAGAGGCTCGACGAAGGCACTTAGGGCACATGACGGACGCTGACAGGCAGGACGCCAGGCAGCATGCAGCAGGCAGGAGGCACTCGACTGGAAGATGCCGCTGACATAGGGTGAGATGTGTCCTTGCATTGGTCATGTACGAGTAGTTTGAGCATGGGGCATGTGGGCCATGAGGCATGGGGCATGCACGGTTGACGGTTGGGCTGCCTGCTGTGCGCGTCGTCTTGTTGACAGTTGCACTATATGCAAAATACCGTTTATTCGTCTGACATTGTCTCTGCCTCTGTCTTTGGCATACTTTTGGCCAATTTGCATATTTCGTTAAACAGCCACAAAATGTTGCATTGCTCTGCTCGTTCAGCAATGTCCTGTGCCGTTTATTTATTGCGTCAACATTGTATGTTACTTTAATTGTGTTCTACAATTTTAAGCTGCTTGTTTTCTCACAAATAAAATATGTTAATGATTTTATTATTTAGCTGCGCATGCTGCGTAATTTGATTCAACTAATTGACAGATTGATTAATTGATTGTTGCTATTGAATCCCCACGGCGTGTACATAATATTAAATCGTTGAACTCAGCTCGTGTATCTATGTGACTTTCAATAGCCCTTTATATTCATTTATATCGCATTTAAATTGCCTAATGAAGCATTTAATTTATTTGTATTGTACGTACTTATTTTATGTAATTTAATTGATTTTAATCCCAAATAAAGGAAATTAATTGCAATTTTGAGTGCAAATAATCATACTTAAGTGCATTTAAGCTCTGTTATAACAAACATTCATTTCAACAATAACTATAATTAGTGCATTTTAAATATTCAAATGTATTTCGGTCCAAAAGTCGAACATTTTGAATGGATTAATTTAGTTTTCATTTTTATTTATTACACTGTTTTTTTAATATTACATTGTACGTGTACTGTACAAAATTGAAAATAGTTTGGACGATTAATGCCTTTCCTACTTAAATATTAAATATTTCGTAATAATAACACAGGCCGAACAAATTACATGTTTTTTTTTTTGGTGCATGAGGTTTGGTGGTAGGTTTTGGTAGAGACAATAAATAAAAGTAAAACTTCATTCACCGTTTTTTAAAAACTACGTGCAGTTCCTGAAATAATCGCGGTTGAGATATATATATAGTATATATCAACATGCATACCAAGTTTGGTTGCTCTAGCTTCAAAACTGTGCAAAAAAACTGCGTTCATACTGTCCGTCCGACAGACAGACGGACGGACGGAAACTTCACAAGCCCAATACACTCTTTTTTTTCTTTTTTTTTTTGTTCTTCAAAAAAATTAAAAATAGAGTATAAAACCTGTCTGGGTATCATATTAAGGATGTTAAATTTTCTATTTATAAAATTCTTGATTTATTTGGTTGAGTGGCTTGAACTAAAAATATGTATATACATAAACATATCCCCACCGCAATAAAACAAAATCCGCGGTTATTTCAAAAACAGCACGTAGTTTTCGAAAACAGTAAATGTTGTTTTACTTGTGGATATTCCGTCTACCGAAATTCACTATCAAACCTCGGGCACCAAAGACACTGTCGGCCTGTGTAATTGTTTGACAACTTAACTAGTTTTTAGAATATGATGTTTTTGGGTTAATATTCCAAAACTGAAAGTCGACGAAAAACATGAAGGAAAAGTTATCTTCCGTCCCGAATATACCATTTTCATTTCATTCAAAAACACCATAAGAAAATCGAAATGATTTGTCACGACTTTATCGTTTTGAAAACTATATCGTTTCGATGGTTTACTCAAATGACTTGGATCTTGTGAAGCTAGTGATATATATATGATAGTGTGAAAAAAAATGATGTCGATTAGCTTTTTTTTTTAAAACTGTAAACTGTCCGTCTGCCTGTTGACATATGTATACCATAACCAAACAAAGTTTTCAGTAAGTTCAAAATAACAATTCCATAAAATTAATGCATGCATAATTTAAAAATAAATTTAAAGTTTTAAGCGTGTTTATCAAAAGGCACAATACAAAAATATAAATAAATATTATTTATTTAATTATTCACGAGTGCTGACAGCAGCGTGGCTTTAAAAAACCATCTGATGCCAAAATCTCTGACATACTTTTTTCCAACTTTTTAGCTCCGCAATTCATGAATACTGTGTATGAATTAAATTGAAACAATTGCATACGTATATGAATTAAAATAAATAAATAACTGTACAGTAGTTCGATCTCAATATTTGCATACCATATTTATTAGGTAATACCTATCGATAGTTGTAGCTTTAGCTGTACTACATATGAGTCACTTTTGAGAATACTTTTACTTAACAAATCATGTATTCTTATAAGTTTTCTTTGTCCCAACCGAAGTTGCCACAAAATCAAAATCAGATTCAATTAATGCAACTCGAAGAAAAATTAAATATTTATATATGTAACATGTAAGAAGTTAGCTTATGATGAAAATTGCTCTTAGATATACATATACGTGTGAATGTGTGAGTCTGCCAATTTAGAACACAGACATTATATACACCATACGTATGTATATCAATTATCATATTATTTTTGGGTGGGATTTTGCATTGATTTGATGCCAAAAGCCTTTAGGCTGGCACTTATTCGCCTTAATTGGCATAAAACTGACGCATACCAGCCAATGAATTCAAGTGTGCTTGTGTATGTATGTGTGCTTTTAAGCGTACTTGTGTGTGTTTATGAATGTAATTAATTTTGAATGGCATTGGCATTAGAGAAAAGTCGCAGTGTGAGTTTTAGTCAAATGTTTCACCGGATGTTAATTAGTTATAAGAGCAGCGAAAAGTGCAATTTATTAGTGACAGATGCAAGCACAATATTTAGAAAATATTACAAAATAAAATTTATACATTAACAACATCATTATCATTATAATCAGACAACAAGAACTTTTTAATTATTATGTAAGCTACGTCGTTTGCAATTTTCCCTATGGCGACCTATTTAATTAAACTTTCCAGCGCTTGGAAAGCCAAACTCATTGTGGTTTTTGTTAACACGCGGTTGAACTTAATTGCTACACACATACACTCATACACACACACTCACACACACACACACACACACACACACACACAAACACACACACACTGACAGCATCACAGAGTAAAGCCCCCAAAAGCATGCAATAAAAATTAATGAGCGAGAAAATCTTATTGACGCGCCTTCTTCTGCAATGCATAAATGAATAATAGAATGGAACATATTGAAAGATTGAAAGAATGGCCTAAATTTTGTATGATGCCTGCCACGCCCTTAACTAGGTCATTCAGCTTGTATATGCGCAAATATTTTGTCATCATCATCCACCCATTGTCCATCCATTTGACGCAGTTACCCACGAGATTTGTGTGCGGCTTCAGCTTCAGCTCCTCCAATCCCACTTTTGAATGCCATCGATGATTGTGGCCTGTTTGGCAGTTTGTTTGCATAAACATTTCTGGCCTCAACTGATTTAGTGGCCACTTAAAGCCGCTGTGACATCAGCAAAGGACAGGGTCCTGTCAAATGGTTTAATGGATACACGTGTGCCCCTTCAGGCACTGCACAGTGTCGCAAGAACATGCGTTTTAAATTGGATTTAATATGTATGCATACTGATGCAAAAATATCTAATGACCATTTTTTCAACTAAACATCAGCCTTGTTTACATTTGAAAAGCAATCTCTCATCTCTTTCGATTCCTTTCAAAATAGTGTTTGCTTTCGAACTTATTTGAAATTTTGCAATAGAAATTTTAGAACGGTTTTTGGAACAGCCGAACAGGAAGTTTAGGTAAGAGCCTTGCTTCATGGAAATTAAACTAGTTTTAAATAAATAAGTTTTGATGTTTATTATTTTAAATTTGTTAAATAAAAGAATATAACTATTTTAGTCTTTAATACAATGTCTGAACTTAGTATTGTTAATGACAAAAAGACACAAATATGATCGTTGAAAGTGCATTTTCTACTGGAAGAGCTAATAGATTTCAAGCTACAGCTGATCATGGACGCCAAGTTTATTAATTGAATGTTTTAAGTATCATTCATATATAAAGAGACTGGGTATACAAAACTTATTCAGAACGTTGATCAATGTGCGGCGCCATCAGTCTGCAAAAAACAAAACTGGCATCTCCTGCTGCGGAAATTGCAATGGCCAGGGAAGCATTAAAATTACGCATACGCCACGTGACGTGGTTGCAGTGAGTTTTGAGTGATTTATTGTTGCTGTTGTTGTTTCCGCTCTGTTTATTGTTACCAAATTGGAATTTAATGCGTCTGGTGACTGTATATGGTGATTAGCTGTTTGTTCGACTCATCACACTGATTTTGTATAATCCAAAAGGAAAACCAATTCAAACATAGCTCGTGGCAGGCCAAGGTCCTTATGATGTCAGCATGGAATCCTTAAGCCATGCCGTACCATGATTTTAGTCGTGCGTGTGCCCAAAAGCTCTGCAAACTAAACTGGGCACGTGATGCAGACACCTACGCATACTGCTATTTCCTCTTTCCTCTTTCCTTTTACCTGCCTGTATATATATATACATATATATCCAAGCTGAGCTAAGCCTTGACTTGAGTGTTAAACTTAATTGAAGGTGTGCTAAGTAGTTGCGCTCGTTTGCTCGCATGCAATTTAAATAAGTTTGACTTTTTCAAAAATTAAAGTGCTTAATTGATCTGAACAAACTAATGAAGTTAATTTAAAAGCAGTTTTGCCAGAAGCAAACATTTTTCAGGCAGAACATGTATGAAGTAAAAGCACACATACTCAATTTCATGATCGTATGCAATTTTCTTTGTTAAGTAAACATATGATAGTTTTGCTGATTATATCTACAGGTTTATAACTCAGTCTCACTTATTGATGTATATATCAACGCACAAAGGGAGAAAGCTGATGTGAGGTAGATGTTTTAGAAAATGCCACCTAAAAATGTGAAAAATTCTCGGAAAAGTATTCGACTGATCAACTCAAACTCGTTTTCAATGATTCATATCCAAAATCATTCAACTCATACTTCATCGATTTCGGCAAATGCACCTCTCTGGGGTTGGATAGAGAGAAGTGTTATTTTAGTTTAGTTGAGTTCAAAAGTCTTTTCAAATAACTTGATCTTGGAAAATTTGCTCTAATGGTCGGAAAATAGAAGAAAATCTTTGAATGTAGGAGTATCTTAAGCTTTTCATGCAATTGGAATTAAACTCATTTTCAAAGCTCAACAGAAAAAACCATTGATCGTGTGGATCGTTGTGGTTTGAAGAGTTTACATCAAATGTGAAAAATTCGAGGAAAGCTGTTAGATACAATTTTTCTGTTTATTGTCCAATTGAAATTTATTCAATTCTCCTTCTAGATGATAATTATGAGAACTGTTTTCGATTGCCTCTTAACCCATTCTTGCACAACAGTGAAAAATTGATTTCTATTGCAAACTAATTTGATGGGTATTCGATTTTTTCAAATCAAACCCCATTGGCGCAAAATTGGTGGAAAACTGTGGTAAGGATCGTTTCTGTAATCCTTGCTATTATCTTTTATCATTCATTTTTTATGTTTCAAATTAATTTTCAAAAATTTACCGGTTTTGAAAAATCTTTACCCACTAGTGGACATATGATGCTCGAGATCATATCGTCTATTATTTAAATAAATTTAATACAAACTTACAAAGGGCTTAACATTGAAAAGACATCTCTCCAACCCTTTGGGCACTATTATTATAATTTCAATGAAACTCCTAAAAACAAAAAAAAAAAACTCAATTTAAATCGCAACTCATACCAAGTACCTTACCGAACATGAATCTAATGATCTTTTGACTGATAAAATTGTTAAATAAATAATATTTTTAGATTTTAGCCAGATACGCCATATATGTATTTGTGTTCATTGTCAGCTTACTTATCCGTTAGCTAAAAATGATTAATATTTTTTAATTTTTTTTTTTGGAAATCTGTCCCGAAAAGAAATAAATGTTAAGCGAAAAAATGGGTCACGAGCGCTTATGAATTGCGTGTCCTGAATTATTTTGTCACGCGCCCAATTTATCAAGTCACAGCTCAGGGATTTGACTGCCTCGAGGAAGTATGTACACTCGTAGAGCGTGCCTGGCTATTGCGTGGCATTTCAGTTGCATGTTTTAGTTTTTGGGTTTCAGTTTCTGTTGCTGGTTTTTGGACTGTTAGCTTTTTGGCACGCCCCCCTCGTTGACACAACCCCATTTGCTGGGATGCCAGCCACGCAAGTGAACAGTTAACACAACACTTTGCTGCAGCGTTTTGCAGTTGCGTTCGTGATTTTTATGGCAGCTCAAAAAGTGTTCGATGCTGAAAGTTGAAACTGTGCAGCAGCTGCTGCAAATTGGTTGCCTCAATTGGTTGGCAAATTTCAAGACGCTGTCACGTTTCAAAATGTTTCGCAATTTCCCCACACAGCAGGTGTACACATGTATCTGTCTCTCTCTTGCGCTTTCTCCCCATTTCTTTCTAGCTGATTGCTCCTTTACAGCTTTTTAGTTTTGTGTGTTGTGTTTGTGTTTTAACAACAACAACAACAACAACTTCAATGAATGGTGAGGTGGCAAGCATGCAAAATATTGAGGCGTCGCATCTGATGTTGTTGCCACGTTTTTGAATTATGTGAGAGGCCGCGAAGAGGATGAGCTTATGTGCGCCTACAATTATGCAGACAAGCCGGAATGTGTGCCACAAAGGATATTCTGGATTGCAACTTGCTAGCTGCAACGATAAAGAGCTTCAATATAAGCGTTTGCAGCTTGAATTTAAACTCTGGGGCCCACAAGAGCTCTGCTTCCAAATGGCATGGCAAATGAAAGGGACAGGTACACTTGGGAAAGTCAAACAGGGAACGAGAACGGGAACGGGAACGTGAAAGGGAAGAGTGTTTTCAGCTTAAGCAGCGGAAAATATCCCCTAAAGCATGCAATAAAGTATTCGACTTTATGAGCCTAGCGCAGTCCAAAGACAAAAGTGCATGGAAATAAAAGTAAAGCTAGGCACTGCGATAGACATGAATACAGAGTACAAAAAATTAACGATAATACAAAAAATGAGAGAAATACGAAAATAGGGAAAATGTGAGTGGCAGACAAAGCAACAGTAAGGAAAACTTGTGAATGAATCGGGGCCGGAAGTGTGAATAGACGAACAGCAGTTGAAGCGAAAGCAAAACCGAAACAGAAATACAGATTAAGAAAGAGATTAAAATGAAAAAGATTGCATATTACAATGAAACATAAAAAGCAACAAAAACAAAGACAGAATTGGCTGTCAACTAAATGGCACAAAAAAAAAAAAAAAACAGAAAACAAAAAGCATTTGGAATAGAAGCGTTTGAGAAAACGTTTGCAAAGTAAAGATAAAAATGTAATAAAAAAATTAAACTCAACTCTACAGCTAAGCTTAAAGAGAAAAATCTAATGAAGAATGCTGCAGGCAAATGATAATAAGTAAACCTTTTTCAACTGTCTTAAGCAGCTGATTATCTGCTTGATTATCTGAAATTAAACATAGTATAAATACATGTAAGTAAGCATAAAGCTAATCGGTTAAAAACTTGACTTTCGAATATATGTCTGTAGAATATATTATTCAAAAAGTGTTAAGGCACAAGTCAAATGAGTTCATTGAACATTCAAAAAGAGCTCAAAGTACAGAAATGGTTACAAAATGTACAGGATAAAATGCAAAATAAATCAAGTTTTCATTGGTATGCCAACTATTTATCAGTCCACCCTCGTATGCCATGAAAGAGGATTTCAGCTACTTAGTACTCAACATTTATTGTCCATGGAATTTTTATAATTATTATTATTTATTATGTGTGGCAAGGTTATGAAAACAAATAACCAACCAATCAGCTTATTATACACACATACTTATAAAAAGCACTTTTATGCACTGGAACTTTCAGTTTTCCTTGTGATTTAATGTTTCGGTTCATTAGAGAACTCATTAATCATGTCCGGCAATATATTTACATTGGCTTCTGTATAAGCTTTGCATAATTTTTAAGCTGCTTTCGTTATTGGCTAATTGAAGCCTCTCTTGCCTCTCAATGCACACGCACAAAAGCTTAAATTTAATGCGGCCAAAAGTTCACCGCAAAGAGGAAATTGGTTGCTTTACATGGCGTATGCGTAATAAACTCTAGTTGGCCTATTAGCAAGGTTGCGCTCAAAGTTTTTGCACGTTTCTTGCCAATGTTAAAAGTTTTTTTTACAAACAAAAAAAAATAGTGCCAAAGGAAACTCAATAGGCAACGGAATAACTCTTTTTTAAGAATAAGGACATAAACAGCGTTCCACTATTTATGGGGGTATTTTTGTTTTGTTGAGGGAGCGTTGAGAAAAGACAAGTCAACTTAGCACACACTCAGTTGTTCACAAACAATCTCACGTACACATTTACATACATAATGTATACATATAAGTATATACAATGTACATATAACAAGTAAGCATGATTTAGCTCTAAATACTTGACTCGAAGATACCCTGCTCTTAAATAACCCAGCACTTATTCGAATTCACATATTCATTATATGAAAATAAGGTGCTTCAATAAGTATTTATTGTATTTAAATAAAAAACTTTATTATAGGTCTGAACTTTCGGTTCAATTCCATAAAAGTATATGATGCATACTTTAAGAAGCGTTTAGGGCGTCTTCTGTCGAATCAAGTGGAAAATGGCACTTGGAGTTGATGTAAAGTTGATGTTAACGTGAGATACAAAATCGTCCTATACTATGATATAATATTTAGTTGGAAATACGCAAAGTTTTGATTAAGAAAATATTTAATTTATAATGTTGTTGATGTCTCTTCTGCTTGCCCCATAAACGCATATGATTTTGAATAGGTACAGGGTATTTAAAAATGTGTTGAAAGTCAAACATATGGTCACAGTTGCATACGAGTAACATGCTTGTACTCATATATTCGCATTTTTATGAGTCTAGCTTTGATTTTATGCGCATCGCATGGATGCCTATTAGGTTTTTTTTATGATCGAATGTCATGGAGGAGAGAGGTGTGTCTCATTAATGGAAGCACTCGCATATTCAAGTCGCGCCTCTGTGTCGACCTTGTCAGAAAGTAGGCAATGCCGAAATGGATTTTCGCCTTCTTGGCCCACTCTTTTGTTTTTATTTTGAGTTTTGACTCTTTTGTAGAATGGCCATGCAAATTGAGTGTTCCAGCATTACTTGCTGGTCCTTTCATATTTACATATGTATATTATATTTAAACGATTAGATAGATCCTACATTTGAGTTGACTGCGTGCAAATGGCAATCGCCTGCCCTTAATGTGAAGTTCGTAAAGTGAATACGTAATGAGACCAGAATTGTTAATATTGTGGCTTTTACAATGGCCAAATTTCAGACCTAATGGAATTATATTATTGGCGAAAGTAGCAGCTATGGTCAAGATTGTGATAACTTTGAAAAAGAGAGAGGTTCTAGGTGTCTTAGAAGAACATTTGATATAAGTAGCTAAGGCAAATGTTACGTAAATACTCTTTATAAATACACTTGGAAATTCCGGACTGCAGATGATGAGAATACAGGATGCTGTTTGAAGACAGGAGCACATGATTTCAGGATACATGTAAGTAAATATGTAGAATTCATACGAAGCAAGATTAATTTTTTGGTCTTCAGATAATAGGTATTGCTTGAAATGGCACTAAATTGCAATTTTCAGTTGTCAGTGGCATCGATATTGCTTCTTTTCTATGTTGTCCAAAAGTTTTCAATGTAAAATTAATTGCACTTGCCCAGACTTGCCACAAGCCAAATAAAGACTGCGACTGGCAAATGCAAACAGAAAGATAGACAGGCTGACAGGCAGATAGACGAATGGATGGATGGACTGCCACAAAGTCAGACAATGGTTTGGACAAGTAGACAGCTTAATCAATTCAACAGTCAACGAAGTGATAACGGCCATTCTGAAGATGTTTCCAAAGCCGAGAGTCGCTATCAGGTCGGTCACGCACACGAAAGGCCACCAAAAAAGCAATCAACAGTGTCAAGTTGGGAGCTCTGCAGTTGCCTGCGACGACGAACATCAGTTGGCCGCCGGAAGTTTGTTGCAGTCAAAGTGGCAAGTGGCAAGTGGCAAGAGGCAAGAGCTGGACAGAACAAGACAGGACAGAACAGGAAGCCCAAAAGAGCTACAGTCCGTGATATGGCCCAAGATGTTCTGATGATGAAGTGTATCTTGCAGGCTCTCAAAGCTGACTTGGCCATCAGGCACTGGTATCTGTCAAATTTGTATGGAAATGTCCATAATAAATTGGTTTTCCGTAAACGTGTGGCGAATTTTATACATGTGCATGCGACTATAAATATATCTACTAGCTGGTACAGCCCGGCGTTGTCCGGCATAGTATTTTACATCGACCACCATTTGAAAATTCGATTCTGCCCTGTGTTTAATATTCATTCTCCATTATTCCCCGCCCAGCCGTCTGATTGTGAAATTTATCCTGCGGCTCCCAAATTCCATACATTTTTCTTTTCGAAAATAAAGGGAATTCCAGAAACATGAAGATATTCCGCAAGTACCGCACTTTTTAAAATCTTTTGCCGTTCCCTTGGTGTGCATTTTCCTAATTCAGTCAACCAAATATTTCAATATTTTTACTCCCTGTTCATTAAAAATGGGAAAAAGTACTGCAAAAGTATGTAACAGGCAGAAGGAGGCATTTCCGAATATATAAAGTATATATATTCATGATAAGCATCAATAGCCGAGTCGAATTAGCCATGTTCGTCTGTCTGTCTGTCTCCGAGAATATAAGAGCTAGAGGCACCAATCTTGGCATATAAACCATACGCCATACGCAGATCAAGTTTATTTCAAATTTTAGGTACACCCCCCGCTTCCAAGCAAATTGAATGCAATACTATAATACGCACTTCCAAAGCCACCATTTTGAAGATACGCTTTGATTTTTTACACACATATATGTTTTATCAATGTTGATCAGCTGCGTAAATTTCATAACGATCGGATAACGAACACCAAAGATATTGAAGAATCTATATCACCCGCAGAAACAACAGTTTTACAGGAACTGGAGACGTTAAGTGCGCTGCTTGCTTGTGTTGCCGCTGAACTGCTTGAAATGCAAGTTGGGAGCAGGGAGTCTCGTAGTCGGGCACACTCGACTAGAGCATTCTTACTTATTTGTTTTAAGCTATTTTATTAAGTTTGAAACCCATCGCTTTAATAACAAAAAGGTAACATGTCTGAATTTTTCAACCATTTTCCGACCATTGAGGTGCATTTTCAAAAGTCGTTGAGCACCATTTCGAATTGTTTTCTGTCAAGATTTTTGAAAATGAGTTTCAGCCCGATCGAATGGTTAAAAGTTTCATACAACACGTTTTCCACGATAAGCTAATATTTCTATAAACATTTCAACACAAAATAACTCTTACGGTGCAATGCTTTAAGTCAGTCATTGAATCAGGTCGAGTTTTTTTTTTATATATATACATATATGTATATAAGTATGTATATATGCAAATATGCCCTTATACACATACACGCATGCCAACATATACATTTTTTGTTGCCGCACGTGTTGCACACTTAGAATGCTGTTGGGGTTTGATGGAAGGACAGGAAGGAAAGAATGGAAGCATTGTGGTCAGCGTCATGTGGTTGCATCAACTGTTCGCATAATTGAAAAACACAGCCATGCATAATATAAAAAATAATTGGCAGCAATTAAAAAAAAGCCACAAAACAAACGAACAAGTTTCGAATTCTCTGTCAATTGCAATTCGCAAACGTTTTAAAATTATGCAGTCCCGTTCAATTTGCTTTAACCACCTGCACTTCCATATCTCATGAACAATATGAGTTAATTAAAGTCTTAGTAATACGTTTTGATCGGTATACAACAAGATCTGATCGTACTTTCGTTGCAAATCATTCAATCTTTTTGTTTTTCGCGCTCTCTGCGATGCTTCGTCACTAGCTTGGACAATTTCCACGCTGTCTTTGGCACTTTAGAAGCGTTCACATAAAGTTCTGTAAGTTTCTTGACAAAACAAGTTATGAAAATTAACTTTAGTTTGATATCAAATCTATCTATACAACATTTTTATAGGAGAGAACTAATTTTTGTCAACAAAGTTTCATTTTTAAGATCACAAATGCACGTTTTATTAATATGCATTTCAACTTATTTCCTTCCAATTTTTTTAATAGTTAAGCTAAGAAAACACTTTATATTGCGTCCATACGAAATTTCAGAAAAAAATATATTTGTTCAGTGTGAGGAATTTGTATGGTTGTTTTGATATGGCCACTGAATGGTGAAGATGAGAATGAATGAAATGTGTTTTCGCTTGTACGCTTTTAAGTGCAATTAAATTATTGTAAAACAGGATGGCAGCATCAGGCTCTGTTTGACATTGCGTTGAGCTGCCGTTTTCCTGGCCTTGCCCATTTGCACTTTGTTGGCTGTGTCTTTACCCACAAAATCAATCACTTTTGCGGCACAGCTGCCAAGAGCAAAATGCTTTGTCATTTATACCGCAAACCGTTTGTCAGCAAACGGCAATAACACTTCTCCAGTTTGCCATTTCCCCACTGCCTCAATTCCTAACTAACCCATCTGAATCCACTGAACCACCCACCGCACACGCTTGACGACCATTGGATCAATCAAATGCCGGCACGCTCGAGCGATTGTTGAAAAATTGTCGGACATGTGCATTGTACAATAATGTTTATCAAATGCCATCTTCTTATGCGATACATAATGCAAAAGCGCACACTGCTTCCAATAGCTTAAAATGATGGCAAAAATTGAAAAAATTTAGAAATTGATTACCGATTTCGTATAAAGTTCAGTTTCTAGTTAATTAGCTGAATTTTTATATTTTGACATTAGCTGCTGTTTAAAAAAAATTTTTTTTCAAAATGATAAAAAGACTTTTGCGAATACTGCAGAAGAATCGAACTCATTATTTTTCTACATTTTTTACTTGTCCCTTGAAAATTACTAAAAATTAAACTGAACATAAATGCAAATTTGATGCTTAAGTTATTACTATGGACGGCAGTCCACGCTAGTGACGAAGCAACACAGAAAGTGTGAAAGTCGACTAGCAGATTTCCTGTGAGTGCTCTATTAAATGAAGCTGTATACCGATTGAAAGGTATTACTTTAACTTAGAAAAGTGCATACTAAGACCTTTAGTAACTTACCTAGTTCATGAGTTATGAACATAGAAGCGAAACAGGAAGCGATGCGGTAAAGTAGCCCTTACCTTAGAAGCGAGAAGGTAATGCCTACGAGCGTCAATGAACTTTTCCGAAAATATTCGATTGGGAATTTAAAAATAAAAATTTTTTTTTTTTTTAAATTTTGAGCTGAGGCTTTAGGCCTGAGTTCTTGGAGTAAAATTTCTTCTGATATTCAGGAAAGAGAATAAGGTCTACTCTCTTGCCTGAATATCAGAAGAAACAAAAGGCATTCTACAAGTAGGACATCCCATACAAAAAGGAAAGCAAGCAGTATTTTATACGATCAGGCCTGAGCATTACATTTCAGGCCTGCGACAATGTATTGATTGTGTTTTTGTATCTACGCGTTGAGGTAGCTTTCTATAAATTTGCGAACTTGTTCCCCATCATAACTCGAAAAACGTTTGTTCTACCACTTTTGTAAAAAACCGCTTGTTTAGCGAGAAAACGCTATAAACCGCTAAAATTCACAGATCAGAAAATACACAAAATTGTATATCAGAAGTTTTGTGGCTTGAATATGCATCGTCACTAGACTTTGCACTTGCGTAGAGCTGTTTTTATTTGATATTATTGGTATTTCTTGTCAATTAAAGGCCAAAAACTATGAAGCTCAAAACTACTTCAAAAGAATAACAACGATAACACGATCATAATTTGTTCATTGCTTTATGAAAAAATTGACCTGAAGCAAGAATTTAAGTTGTGTGCTTGTTTTAATATACAAGATTTTCATTAGTTTTTTGTGCCGTAAGCCACACGGCGGAGCGTGACAATATCTGCTATATTGTTACTGTTGTTGCTTTGGCTGCTTGCGAAGTATTTTGTAGCATACCTTTGGGCGCGGATGTTGCCCAGCCATGGCACGGATTTTGTTATGTATTGTGTGCTTTTTTTGCTGCTGTGATTTGGCATTGATTTAGGGCAAAGCCCACGCAGATAACAAGCGAAAGAAGAAAAATCGAAAGTCTAAGCTGCCACACCACGCATGCTGCAAGGAAATACAGCACAAAAAAAAAATAATGAAAGTCAAAGTGCATTTGTAATGGCTTAACACGAGGATAAAAGAAGCTGGCGATACTAAAAGTGTTTTGATTTATGTTAACGATTTACTTTTTTTTTTTTTTTTATCTGACGATAAAGATAAATATTTTGTTTCTTTGCTGGAAATGTGAAATTCATTTTAAGGCTAAGTTCATGACTGAGTGTTCAATGGTATGGTAAAATTTATAAAAAGTAATGTGTCATTGGAATTAAGTTTATAACAAACGTTTTGATTACTGAAAATAGCAGTTATCAGTTTGGTGCAAAAGAAGTAAGTTAACTAAATAGTATTTCAAATTAATTACACTTTCTTCAGTAAAATAATTCAAAAACGCTTGCTTTTTGGTGTTCTGAATTCTGCATGAAATCTCTTTGAAAATACTTTTAGCGAACTTGTTGTCGATATCGAGTAATCATCGAAAAGCTTTTTTCTATGGAACTTTTTAATACTTTCGAAATGGGGAATTCGGAATATAAATTTTCATTTACTTTTCGGTTTTGTTGGCCTCAATTTAAGTACATTCCATTTATATATTGATAATTAAAACCATTAAAATCCTAATTCAATGACTTAAGCTGAAGAATATCCATAAACAAATCAAATCATAATCAATTATAATATTAGAATTAAGCATCGTTTAAAGTTTTAAACAATATTTTTTCGCAAATTTTCAACATTTTCCAACCGAATATTGGAAATCCCCTCTTAGTGCATTGCACCTCTAACGGTCTGGGCTGTGTTATGATTTACAAAAGTCAGGATAGGTTCTTTTATGTGCATAGATGCAAGATACTTATCAATTTCTAAAGTATATTTTGTAAATTGTTGAACTTCATTAAACAATCTCTCAATTATGCATGCTTGTGTTCAGTATCATATGTCTAAATCAAAATCATATGCAATTGATGAACCAATTGCTATCAACATGTAGCTTTAGCAATTTCCAATGCACATATGAAAATAATTGAATCCAAATATTTGTCCTTAAGCCCAAGAAGCTCGTCTGGAATCTGAGCTTCGTACAGTATTTGATTCGATTTAAAACGCCTCT
Organism: Hirtodrosophila cameraria; assembly: GCA_949708635.1. Taxonomy (NCBI): domain Eukaryota; kingdom Metazoa; phylum Arthropoda; class Insecta; order Diptera; family Drosophilidae; genus Hirtodrosophila; species Hirtodrosophila cameraria. Next base: position 15,400,932 of record OX453090.1, read on the forward strand.
TGACTTGAATGGCAATGACGCCCGGATGGCGCCTCTTGGGTTCCTGCCACTTGACTTTGGCGTCCCTCTGTTCCAGTTGCTCTGTGGGTCGTTTGGCAAGATAAGCAGTAGGAGCAGGTAGCTGAGGTCCTGCGAATAGAAGCCGTCTTTTGGCCCAGGCTCGGGTGTCGTCTCTGTTTGCATTTGTGCTGTGGAGCGCACTTCATTGCGTTTGCTTTCTTGATAAGAGCGTTATTGAAGCGCTTGAAGTGTTTGCCAAAGACACGTCTTCCATGCTATGAGACGAGCACCCCCAAACCAACCATATCAGCATAGTGCCCGGTCAGCACACCGCTTTTCTCAAATATTTACTTCACTGCAACTGAACTGACTTACTGACTAAGATTAAAGCCAATTTCTCATATCGATGCGCAGCATTAAATATGCACAACGCAACCCATTTTTGTTTGCCACATTTATTTTGAGGCTTCTCTGGTTACCAGTTCCAATTATCGTCACAGACACTTGTCCCCTCCCCTTCTCCCCCATCAATTAATTCGCTTGCAGCATCATTTGACATACACTGAGTGTATGAGTTTATAACACTCATGTGTACACATGCATGTGGTTGAGTTGCTTGGGTAAACCGCATTTGAATAGTGTCAGTTCACAGTCGACAACTTGTCATTCATCCAAAATTGATTTCCATCGACTTGGGAAAAGAGGATGTGAGTGTGTGTGTGTATCAAATTTATTAATCAAGCATAATTGATTTACCAAATGTGCTGGCATTAGCACTTTATGTGATTGCATCTCTGATATCAACAGTTAAGAATAATATAATCATTTGATTTATATTTTACAAAAATTTAAATTTATAAAATGAAATTATCCTTGTATCGATGTTAGATACAGGGACTGATTTGAACATTTTGCCGCCCTTGGCCTCATCGGATTATAGCAGCTATATGATATAGTCATCCGATTTTGATGAAATTTTGTCAGCATGTATAAACTGTTCTTAAGCTTAGGTTAAAGTGAGTTTTTTTTTTCAAAAATATTAAAAAAGTATAAAAAGGTGAAATTTGACCCATTCGGCCTAGTGATAAATACGCCCCTGATTAAATTTGAAGAAAATTTTAGTTTGGTACAATAGTAGTGAAATTTTTGGTTTTTCTATTCACGAAAAACTGTCTTTCTGCTGTTGAAATAAGATGATGATGACCGACTGTGAAACTAAAACATGCCAGAGTTTTCACAATGCGCCTCAATTACAGACATCCTGTTTGTCTATTGCAATCATGATAGAACTAAACACACATAACATATAGTCACCCTCAGTCAGATTATGTGGCGTATGCGTGTTAGTTTTATGCATTAAATGTAAACATTATGAACTCAATTGAAACTTATGTTGTTTCTTTAAAAAGAAAATAGGAATGGTTCGAAATGGTAATACAATATACAAATGAACTTTAATTTAACTATAAAGTAATAATATTTCTGATTTTGCCAAAAATGCTAAAAATGTAAAACGGTTTTCCTAAAAATCTTTCCTTGCTTTTTTTGTGTTAGTTGATACATTTGGCAATTTGTAGTCCTTAATTTGTTTTGGTCAGGAGCTGAGATGTCCGGCTTTGTAATTTCCGACGTTATTACTTGTTTTGATGTTGTAGCTTAATACAACATACAACTTTACAACAGCTACTAAAATCCCCAAATATATAAAAAATGTTAATTTTTGTTAAATGTTAAGTTTTGTCCATATTAAAAATAATTTCAAAATTTTTTAAAGGACCATGGCGTAAGATATTTTTGAAAAATTGCATACAAATTTAGGCAATGTAAGAAAAATTAAAAAATCAAGAAAGAAATGCTATCTACGGCGTGCCGAAGATACTATGCATACAATATACCCTTGCATAAAAGTTTTCCATAAGAAAAATTAATTTTCAACAGATTGTTCTTATGGCAAATATAAGATATGGTCATCCGATTTCGATGAAATTTTTTCAAAATGTGTAGAACGTGCTTAAAGTTAGTGAATTTAGTTGAGATATTTTGAAAAACACAAACGTTTCTCAGACAGAAACTTGTTTTCAACCGATCGTTCCTATGGCAGCTATATGTTATAGTGGTCCGATCTAGCCAATTCAACTATAGGTACTACCTGCAGAAAGGAGAAGCATTTGTGCCAAGTTTCATCAAGATAGCTCTAGAACAAAGTGTTGAAAAACGCATATAAACAGACAGACAGACGGACATGACTCGGCTTTTGATGCTGATAACGAACATACAAATTTTTTTTTCTGAGACGGCTACTTCAATGCGATGCACATTTCATGACAAAATTATAATACTCTCTGCAAGGGTATAAAAATAATTAAAATTGTCAATACTAAAAGAGTTTTTCTCAGTACAACAAACTTTTAAAATATCCTTGTTAAATAAAAATTGCTACTGCATCCATGCTTAACACAAATGTGAAATGAATAAAGCATTTGTCGCTATTATTTTGATGCACTTGAATTGATTATATGCTTCATGCAACAAAGTGTTGCATTTAACAAATATGTGCTATTTGCATATTACAAATATTCTATATTTGCAACATATATAAAATATGTATGTACACTTATGTGTGCACCTGGCCAGCTGTTTACTATCTCAAGTTTATAGAGTGGAAGGAGAAGCCTCACTTGAAAAAACATGCATGCATACACACACACACACACACACACAACCACACACACATACACATACACATACACAAAAAGCAAATTTCAAGATTTTGAGAGCTCAGAAAATCTGTTAGCACTTTAACGCTTTTTACTCGTTTTTATTTTGCCTGCATTTGGCAATTTTTTGTTTGTTAAGTGCAAAACGACGATGGCAGTTTGATGTTAGCACATAAATCATGCATCAATCATTCATCATCAATCATGGGGCAGACAGTTAAGACAGCAGTTACAGCAACCGTTACGCAGTTATCCTTAAAACCCTTGCTACATATTCACAAGCGTTCCAAGGAATTTTGCAAGAATTTTGCAACAATTTTGCAAGAATTACACATGTGCAAGTGCTGGCCATGTCTAACCTTAAGCATATCCTAATCCTATAAGTGTGCTTGTGTGTGTGCCTAGTCTTGTGCCTGTTGTCCTAGGCAAATGTGTCGCAGACTCATGATGAGCTCCTGCCTGATGCCGTAAATTACGCAGACACGACGCTGACATCATATGACTCCAATTTTTACGCAGCATCATGAGTTTACCGTATTGTCAACATGCAACACAGCGCATGCCCTCCCTTGCTCCAAACACCAATCTCACTTCCATTTCCAAACTCTATTTTTCTCACATCACCATCAGCATCATCATGAACATCAAAGGCACTCTCATCATTGTGAAGGCGAAAAAATGCGTCGAGCAACTGCTAAGTGCATAATAAAATTTTATTATTTTTTAGCTAAAAGCGGAAATGAATGTCGTGCAACGTTTGTGCAGTATACATACATACATACATACATATACATATATGCAAACATACTTCCTTCTTTGCAGTGGGAACATAGGAATCACACATGGATGCAAATTAGATATGGACAACGGTGGCATGACATGCACATCAGTCTTATCCTCAATTCAAATAAATTTTAAACCAATTTTCTTTATCATATTTGTAACGAGTTCAATAGAATTATCTGTAATTAATTCGAAAACCCAAAACAGGCCCAAATAATATTTGAGAATCAGTCTCAAGTTGAGATTCCGGCTAAGCCAAAAAAATTTCGTTTTTCAAGGCTTTGTTCTAGAGCTATCTTGATGCAACTTGGCACAGATGCTTCTTTTTATCACAGTTGAATTGGCCAGATCGAACCACTATAACATATAGCTGCTTTAGGAACGATCGGTTGAAAATAATTTTCTCTAAGAAAAACTTGGCATATTTGTGGATTGAGTCTGTAGCAGCATAGGTGAAAGTGCTATTGTTATTATCCAGAAAGCATATTAAGCTTGAAGATCCTTAAACTTGGTCTTCTAAAAGAAATTAAAGTATTTGTCTGAAGCAATTTTTTCGGATTATCTTTTAGATTCAGCTGGCTTCATTTGGGCAACCAGGTTTTCTCGTCTCACGTCTAAACAATCATCTCTGTTTCACAAATGAACTCGGCTTCCGTTGCTGAAACTGTCTTTTATCAATTCTTTCATATGTTCCAAGTAAATGGCAGCAAATTGTATTTTAATCACATTGTTGTCCTGCCATGTCCTTAAGGCTGGCCAGACATAAGAAAGTGGCAATCTGCTTTAGTGTTCTCTGAATTGAATTTTGTTACGTTAAGGATAGCAGGGTTATGTAGAGGATATTATATATACGATGTAGAGGTTATTATATATACGATGTTGAGGATATTATATATGCGACGTCTCCGACCTTATACAGTATATATATTCTTGGTCACTATAAACAGCCGAGTCGAAATTATTTCTAAAGTTTTATCATTCAAACTCACTTTTTTAGTGTTTTAGTATTAATTTTTTTTCGTAAATTTTTTTAATTTGTATTAAGTTGGGACGATTATATGTAAGGCAGCTAGCCTTAGGAACAAACTATTGAAAATTAAGTTTCATTATGCAAAACTTTTCTGCAAGGGTATCCTTATGTCTTTGGCATGCCGAAGATGACTTTGCTTTCTTGTTTTTACATATTTATGATATGTTTTTATTAAACTTTAAGCACGCTCTTAGGGAGAGACTTGTTTGCTGGCAGGTTAGGTAATTGGCAAAAGGATAAACATTCACACACACATTCCCACACACACATGCAAACACATTCCCACGCACACAATCACACATTGAAGTATATAATTACAAATGTGCAGTAGCATGACAGCGAATGCAGATTAGTTTCTGCTCCTTTCATGGCAAATTCATTGAAGAACGTTGCGCATACGAAGCGTATTACGCTACTCGCTTTGACATTTTAATTAATAACTAAAGCAAGCGCACACACTATTGCACATGCATATGCATATGTGTGTATGTTATGTCTGTATGTGTAAGAATGCTGAATATGCAAAAATGTTGAACATGGTAAGAGTCGGCCGTTCCGAACCGCTGCCCTGAAAAATTACAATAAATATTTTTTAAGTCGGACGAAGCATTTCATAAAGCTGCGCCACAGTCAGCCGTGCACTTTATCCCCTCTCAAAATCTCTACTAACGACTTTCGCAATGGAGGCTATTTGTTTTTTTTTTTTTTTTTTTGAAGGAATAGGAAACATTTTCAACAGAATGTTTTCGCGGCATTTTCTGTTGTATACCAGTTTTTTTGGGTGGTCAAAGCAGCATTACCCCAAGAGGATTTGGTTTACAATAAGCTGTTTCCAAAGGGCATATTGGGATTGTGCCTGCCCGTCTGTCTGTCTGTCTGTCTGTCTGTCTGTCTGTCCGTATGAACGCGTCGATCTCAGATTAAGTTAAGTGCGCTGCTTGCTTGCGTTGCCACTGAACTGCTTGAAATGCAAGCTGGGAGCAGAGAGTCTCGTAGTCGGGCACACTCGACTAGAGCAATCTTACTTGTTTTTTTTTGTTTTGGTAATTCTTGCAAAAATATTTGGAATTCGTTTGAGGTACCACAAAGTTTAGTTCAATTTACCTAGAAATACATGCTGCTTTGGAAAATGTATAATTTATCAGAAGAATGTATAATTTATCTGAATCTGCACTAAATTAAGTTTAGAAATTAGGTCATTTCACACTTACTTTTTAACTATAAAATACCTAAAATCTTTGGCAATTTATGTTTTAGTTTTTGGGTAATTTTGCTTTAATTTTAGCTTATTTTTATAACATTTTTGGAGTGTGATTATGTTTGAGATCATAAATATTTGGGCGCGCCCAGTTTGGTGTTTGAAAATAAGCAGGAACAGAGTATATCGCTGTCGAGCACCCGCTGCTGCACTTTTCTTGCTTGTTTTATTTCGGTGCTGGCTTTTATATAAGCTACCAGCCCATGTCCATCCATGTGGAGCTAAGGCTGAGAGTTGGGGTTAGGGTTGGGGCTGGAGCTGGGGTTGAGTTCGAGGCTGGTTCTGGGGTTGGTTACGTGTGCACAGCCAGAGATTAGCTAAGCAGAATTGACGACTACGGCGTAGAGTGTCTACGCTTATGTGGTAGAGTGTGTGTGTATTTGTATGTATGTATTTGTTGAGGATTGACAATATTGTTAAGGAAAATTCAGTATAGCCAGGACAAATGTTAAAGATCGCTTTGCTCACTGCTATACGCCTGCATGGAATTAGCCGTGTTAATAAAATGCCAGCGACTGCGGCAGCCGAAGTGGCATTTAGGGACTTTTATGGCCGCCCTGTTCTGGCCAGCACCAAAACTTTGGCTCGTTAAAATAAATTTTGCTTTGTTGTTGCATTTTTCGCTTTTGGCTTTTTGCGTGCCGCAAAATTAACGCGATTTCACGCTTTTATGGCGCTTTTGGGTATTCCAATTGTTTTCTACTTGTTCCGATTAGTGATGGACGTGCTTTTGATTTTCTTTGAAGACAACAAACAAACACGAACCACAAATTGCAATGCATGGATTGTTAAAGATATGTCAAAATAAATTTATCTTCAAGGATATTTTTGGCATGAGATGATGTTGTTGTTAAACTAATGTCTTACTGGGTTGATCAGCTGCTTAGTTATGCTGCTGAGTTGGTAATTTACTAAATTACTGAGCTGCTGAGTTAGAGAGCTGCTCTTCACAAGTTAGTCTAAGTTAGTTGTTGTTGCCTGCAATTAAATGCTAGCCATGTAATTTGGCTTGCTTGCTACAAACTGCGCTGCCAACTGCGCGGCAAACTGCGCTGCGTACTCTGATGCATACTTTTAGAAAACATTGCAGTTGATTGAGTTGCAGTTGCGCTAAAAGTTGCTTTTAGCATTACAGTTTACCAACTGTAGCTCGAACTTTCTTAGCTCGGATTGCAAATGTGCATAAACTGTGAACGAATTGAGTAAATATTGTAACTTTACTAAGTGCAATTGTCCGGAATCCTCGAATGAAGTGAAATAAAAACATTTGATATTACTTTTTATATCTATATAAAATTAAATCTATATAATATTAAAATGGAGCCAAATTTTATCTGTGACCACATCACGTGAGCACGGCTGGGCCGATTTGGCTCAAATTTTTTTTCAGTTGTTCGTAATTGCCATGAGCGGATTGTTACAAGCCAAAATTTTGGAAAAACTTTCCGGAAAATCCGCATGCGCCTCAACGATAACAGTAGTCGCTTGCCACAACTGTCTTTGGCTTGTCTATATATTTGTGTTTTAAATTTTAGTCAAGTTACTCCTGGTGCATATCATCAGTGTCATCACTGTCGTCATCGATAATCAAGTCGTCTTCTGTTCATGAAACTCGTCCATCGTAAGAGAGCGACGCTGGTTCGGAAAACGGCGAACCATATAGCTGCGTGCGTACTGCAAGATCGAGCACCACACCACGTCTGGAATGTAGCGAGCAATAAGGATGAAGACAAGCATCACGGCACAGGCGCTAGTGTGCCAACTGCTGAAATAAACGAGTACACCACCAATAGCCTGCAGCACCCACATGATAATGTGCTGCGAGCGCGGATTGCTAGGTGGTCCAATACGGTAGCAGATCAGAAATGATACAAGTCCAGTCAGGAACAAATACCAAAGCACGAACTCACGATACCCAAGTAGTATAATTCGCATGTTCTCTACCAGCTGCTTGAGTATGTAAAGGCCAATGGTCTAGCCGCCAATCAAGACGCCATACATGATGGGACGCCGTGGAAAGAGCAACGAGGCACAAATGCCCAGCACCATTCCGGCAAAATAGTAAAAGATGCTATTCTTGGCCAATGTGCCGGCGAACCATATGACAATTAAGCCTATTATCGTCGGTATTAGACGCCACATATCCATTTGGATGTATTGCAGGCTGACGGTGTACGGCTGATTGGAGGCAACGCCAATGCATTGCTGCTCAAATGGCGACAGTTGGACGCGTTGGCGCTTCTGTGAAAATAGCGTGAAACTAAAAAGTGATTGCTTCTTATTGTAGTGCTCCAGGACCTCCTCAGGCGTGCGTCCACCATAGTCCGTGTAGTCATCATTGGGTATCGAAAGCACAAACTCAGTCGTCTCAAAATAGCTCAGCACAGAATGCGATTTGCCCGGATAGCAGTAAGTTTTCAACACATTCCGTCCGTAAGAGTTGCCGGTTATGTTATGGACGAACCAGACGACAAGTATGTAGTATCAGACTTCTTTCCCTGGCCCAATGCAGATGCCGCCGAATGAAAGCATATCAGCAGCAGTTTGTATATTTATGAAAGCATATCAGCAGCAGTTTGTATATTTGTTGTTTCATTTTTGTAAATTCTTTTATAAGTTATACTTTCACCGACAACAAGCAAATATATGATTAAAATTAATTAAATCATTTAGTCAAATTTTACAAGTAAGCGTCGCCTGCTGATTTGCTTGCATCTCTGTTCCGACAGGAACATATAAAGTAACTGAACTGAACAAACTTCAGTTCACATTAAAGCAGCTTTTTGTGTCTGTATCGGCGCTGATTACCGACAAACCGGATGAGCTCTATAATCATATAATTTTTGGATAAGCTGGTGCATAACCTAGAGGAGCTGCAGAATCTACACAGCTCGGACACAAGTGTTTTGCAATACACGGAAGGTTTTTATGGAAATTGGCGCGCAAAAGCCGGTTTGGCGTTTCAGGTTTAATTTCAGGTTATGGCCTTTATTTATAGGAAATTATAATGAATGAATCGCATAAGCTGCCGCTGCGTCAAAAAACCATAATAATGCTCACGCGTTACGTGGAAAAAATACGCATGAAATCAGAAATAGAAAATAAGACGTTGTCTCAAAATGGGCTCCTGTCGGCCACTACACCACGTGCTTACTTAAGCTGTTTGAGAGTTATACGCAATGCACTAAAACAAACTTGTGAGTATTCTGTAGCTCTGTTCAGCAGATGAGATGTGTCCGAAGATCATTCTTTTTATATGTTATATTTAAAGAGTTGCTAAATTTATCTTATATATGTATATAAAAGTGTTCCACCTGACTGACAGGTCTTGAGATAGGTCATGTCCGTCTGTCCGTCTGTCTGTCTGCAAACTAGGCACAGATGCTTCTCCTTTCTGCAAGCAGTCTATACATATGTCTGAATCGGCCAGATCGGATCACTATAACATATACCTGCCATAGGAACTACCGATTGAAAATAAAATTATGTATTAAAAACTTTTGTGTTTTTTAAAATAATTCAATCAAACTCATTTGACCTAAATTTAAGGTTTATACATTCTGACAAAATTTTATCGAAATCGGACGACTACATAGAAACAATCGGTTGAAAAATAAGTTTTCCCACACAAAACTTTTTTGCAAGGGTATATACTATCTTCGTCACGCCGAAGATAACATTTTTTTCTTGTTTAATTTTTTTTCAAATATTTATTTCTTTATTTGTGTTTTGGGCGGTCGTTGCGGAAATCATTATCGATATTCGTTAAATTAATTCTAATTAGTTGATAGTCACACGTACTAGGGTTTTGAGTAGATACTCGAAATCATATATTATATATAATTATGTATATGTTTTGCATAACATTGTTTTTAAAATTCTCGAATTAACGAGAAAGTTTTACTTTTGATGATTGCTCTGGGCATGCTTCAGTAATGCTTAATTCTCATGCTCGTTGGGCGAAGGGTGCCTAAATATATGCAGTAAGAATTTTAATGTAGTTTTGTAGGTTCCGTGGAGAAAGCTAGAAGTGCTTAGTACTTATGTGTCAGTCCTTGCCACACGTCATGAATAAGTGTGAAACGCAGAAAAGCACACAGACAGATAGGCAGACAGACAGTCAGGCAGAGTTAGCGCGAAGGTCAATTGAAGACCAGTTTATTTAGCTGTGGCTTTCGCTTTCGTTTTTATTTTTGTTTGTCTAGGTTGCTTCAGGCATATAAATTCAAATTAAAACGAAATAAATTAGAAAAAGTGCGCTATGCTAAATTGCGGGGGCCGTGTCAAAGGACGACATTAGTCACGTACAACAATCGCCGCAGACGTCAACGTTGGCATTTTTAGATCTTTTATTTAAAACATAAATCGTGAACGAGTCCAATGACAACATTGCTATGCCTCCTTCCAGTTGTCCCACTTGCCACTTGCCACACTTTACACTGTGTCTCAGATTGTGCCTCAGCTGTGGTTCGCATATTTCACAATAAATTCAGCGAACCGCCAGCACTTTACATTAATTTTGCA